>PKRV01001347.1:841395-1046979 GCA_003709505.1 Hyphantria cunea
TCTTTTTCGCATTGAGGATGGTGACCACCACTCTTGGATTCTGCTCATGCTTTCCATCAGGCAGGGCAGAGTCATTTTGGCAGCTTAAATATAAAAAAAAAAAAAAACAAAAAAAGATTGCCGATTTAGCTAAAATATGCAATATCCCTTTAGTTCTGATGACAGCGCAATTGTATATATTCGGTTTTATTATTAATGCAAAATGACTGCTGCAACAAAGCGGTGGCTTATATATTTCTGAACAATCCACCCAATATGGTTATCAAATGAAAGGGCTTGAAGTTATTTTTTTTATTAACAAGTAAAAAAAGCTTGTTCAAAAAAACCTTTTTAAATAAGTCACTTGTTTTACTATTAACTTGCATGGTATCCCTATAAAGCCTATGACATTTTCACTTTTGGCGTGTTATCTGATCCGTTAAACAAAATATAGCTTATAACAGTATTAGGAAACAAATGTATAAGTAAGTTCCAGCTATAACAATAGCCTGCTACAGGAATACTATAGTGACCTTCACAAGAACATATATTAATCAACATTCCTGCATCCATTCGTAAAGGCAATATCTTATTTATATTTTTTTCAATTGTATTGTTAAATCAATTTATAATTGTCGGATTTACAATTTACTACTTTTTTCCAGCGGTTCTGCGCGATTGTCGCAGCAAAAAGTAGCCTATATCCTTCCTCAAGAACCACTACACACTATTGAGATCGGTGCAGCAGTTAAGCCGTGAAGGTGAATAGACAAACAGACTCATAGTTAGACAGACGGAGTAACTTTGAAACTGGCATAGCTATATTAATTTTACAAGAATCTCAAGTGCCAGCGACTAACTAAGAACAAAAACCTTAAATCCTAGAATACAAGGTTTATGCAGCTCGCTGAAGCTTATATTATGCACCATGAAGTAACATCACGTTTCCAATAATCCCATCGTGGTGCGACAACCATTGACAGGATTATGTGCATCGGACCACGGCACAGAGGTATTAGGAGACAAATAAGTTTTAGCTTAATCTAGATCAACGAGATAATTATATCTTGTATAGCATCGAATGTATTCTTTTAAAAGGAATACCGGTATCTTCATAAGTATCTAAGGGTAGCAGAGCCGCGCTGATTTCAGTATGAACGAGCCGGCTCGACCAGAGAGGTACTACCTAAAATAGCAGCATTCTTGCTGCCGTGTTTTGTTGATGAGTGCAAGACTGAATGCCCAAAGATGCAGAGGCATCACTAGGAAGCCGTGGTTTGAGTCACCATGCTCCATTATTACATTGTCTGCATTTGCAATGAGTATAGTGACTACTAGTGACACTACTCTTGGATTCGGCTTATGAGAGTAGAGTCACTTTGTCAGGCCCAAACATTAAAAAAGATTCTAAGAGATTTTATCTAATTCAGAAATTCAACTTATTCAAAGGGGACCTCCCCTATTATAAGTAACAGCTCTAAATAGCCGACCACACAGTTATGAAGTCGTGAGCCACTTGCTGTCAGGTTACCTGTTTGCTCATTTGCCTTCTATACCGTAGAAAACCACAGTGGCAAGAGCAAGTTGCAAAACCATTATCATCACTAGTCTTTACTAATATACCTCTGGATAGCCTTCATCTGAGAAAAAGATTTAAAAAAAAACTTGAACTTTATTTTTTATGGAAAAGTGGACATACGTTGCGTTGCCGAACTTTGGGTGACAGGGATGCGGGAAGAGGTTGGGATATGGGCCTCCGGTATCCACACTCACTCGGTAAAACACTGCGCAAGGCCGTGGTATCGTACTTTCCCATAGTAAAACTTACTCAATCTTTACAAACTAATAACTTCTGAATCATCGTCAATCATATCGACAACCTTTAACAGCTTACTGCTAGAAGTTGTTCTCCCGGGTCGGACTGCTGTTGGGTTTTTCTTACAATAAATTCTTAATAGCAGCCCTGAGTATGATTACGGTGTTTCCCGCCCGTGCCTCGGAGAGCACGTTAAGCCGTCGGTCCTCGGTTGTCATGAACATCTGTAGTAATCATTATTGGGAAGTCAGTGCCATCAAATATACTGACAAACTGGTCCAACCTTCAAATCTAGTTCACCCTTAGGATCAGGTCAGGCTCAGGAGAGATTACTCGTGCCCGGAGGTCCTACGCCCGCAGTCGTCGGCGTCACGGCGGAAGCGGCGGGGAGGACTGGCTTCATGAGGAGTACCGTGAAGTGCGGAAAACTTTGAAGCTGGCCTTTAGCCGCACCAAAGAGCATAAGAGAAAGGAAATGCTGGAGGGTCTAGACCGTGACCCCTAGGGTCGCCCATATCGTTCGGTGCGACAGAAGCTCCGCACGGCAGCCCCCCCCCACCCCTATCGAGACTCTTCAGCCCAGCTTCCTGCAAGAAGTGGTCGAGGGCCTATTCCCGCAGCGGGCGGAGCACACTCCCCGTCGATGGCCTATTCGGTCGAAGACGACGGGGCATAGAGGACGACGTTCTGCTCCTCAGGGAATCGGAGATAGAGGCCGCTGTTCTGCGGATCCGTTTCAAGAACACCGCCCCCGGGCCGGATGGGATTCCAGCCCGAGTGATGGCCCGAGCCTTCTGTAATATGTCGGACCATCTCAGAGAGGTGTTGGACGCTAGCCTGGCGTCCGAACGCTTCCCTGAGTGCTGAAAGAGCGGGAAGCTGGTCTTGTTGCGGAAGCCGTGACGGTCTGCCGATTCGGTCACGGCCTACAGGCCCATTGTGTTGCTGGACGAGATGGGCCAGTTGTTCGAGAGGGTGCTCTTTGCCCACATCGTCCGGCACCTCAGCGAGGTAGGCCCCTACCTGTCGGACGCCCAATTCTGGTTCCGAGAAGGGCGTTCGACGGTCGTTGCCGTGATGCGCCTGAGGGCCGTGACCGAAGAGGCGGTGAGCCGTGGCGGCGTTGTGTTGGCGGTGTCGTTAGAAGCACTCCACTACCACAGGACGGGATTTCTCCTCCATCCGCTTCACAGGCCAGCCGCGAGGGGGCGACTTTTCGTGTGTGTCACCTAAATTGAGAGGTGTTAACAGCAGACGGTGCCCGCTTCAGTGCGGGCAGGCGCTGGGAGGGGTCCGGATATCGTAAGAAAGCGGTTCCCGGATCCCTCCCGTCTCAGGCGCCACTCTGCGCCTGCGCACACCGTGTAGTTTTATTCGGTTCGATTCCAACACACCGCCCCGCCGCAAGCCCCGGCGGGGTAAAGGCCTAAGGGGGTTTTCACAAGTAAAAAAAAAGGCTTAGGGGAGATCCGATGCCAGTCGCTTCGTTTGAAAACTGATATTCAGGTAAAATTAGTTGAACTAGTAGCCTACCCCAAATCTTGGGCATAATAACAGCTAGGAAGATGATGATGAACCGTAACAGGATTTTCCCACAACAACAGCAGCTTTTAATAGTCCACATTTGGACATAAGCCTCTCCTTCAAAATGAGGATTTGGCCTACTACACCACGCTGGCTAGACCGATTGGTACAGGGTTTATTTCAAGTTTTCCGTCTTTTTGCAGTGATGTTGTCCTGCTTAGTTTTTTCTATTAATTGCCTCTTACTACGCCTATGGAATAAATAAGGGTGGTGATATTTTGTATTCTTAATCCGTTACCACACGGACCATACATTTCCCCACACAATTATAAAAATAATGTAATACGGACCGACAAGTCAATTCAGAGTCCATTTTGCCAATTTTACTTAATCCCCGTTCCAAGATGTGCACGATATTTCCACAATATTTCAGCACGGGAAAGCAAGAGCCTTACAAATCCCGTCTGTCCAGTCCACTATTGGATTATGAGGAAAGTCGGATTGAATGTGATGACCGCAGAAAAGGACAGCGTTATACATATGAAAGAGACTTCGCATACGGCTATTAAGCCCTGCAGCGTAAAATTTCACGACACCGTATATAGTTCTTTAAAAAGAGTAAGATATAAGTTTTGCGGTCAGTAAAAATGAAACTCTGCTTTATGTATAGCATCATAAAGTTGGTTTTTGTAAGGTTTTATTGTTAAAAAGGCTTAATTTTGAAGGCGTGCCTAGTTGGGCGCCACTAGGATTTCGTCATACTCTTTTCATTTTTTATTGATGTCGCAGAAGTATTATCGCCGCTGGGCACTTGTAGACAAATAGGTCTTTGTGGTTTTAGGGACACTGAAATCTATCGTCTGTTACTTTGTAAACTTCAGACTTTGAATGAGTTTATTAGGCAATGTTTCGTTATGATATTGCCTGTTTGGCGAATCTTTATTACTGCAACGTAAGAAATCTCTATGAGCTCTACTGTAAAAAATAATGTGTTGGATGTTGGTACTTTCCAGTCAATATTATCCAAACCCTACAGTGAGGTTGTTATCAAAATTTACAATTTTATTCAAGATTTAAAGAAAATGTGCCTATTCCAATTATGTGCTTTGATTGAGTCCTTATTGTATGGTATTAAGTATTTATAACTTTTTGAAATCCTTTAATGTTGGTAGTTACTATAGGATAAAATGAGGCTGGCATAATCATGTTCGATTGAAAGCCTCTACATAAAATAAAATATGTAAAAAATAAATATTAAAAAAAGAAAAGAAATCTCTATAAATAACTGACCCCGTACTTCCTAATTATTTACTGTTAATTTAACAAACAGCTAATTTACATAAATGACATAGTATCGAGGGCTGTGACCTTAGCATTTAGGCAGATATTATTATCCAAAAAGTAGGCTTATGGATACCATATAATAATACTAAATCTTTTTTTAACATTCAAGTGACAGATAAGCATTTATAAGAAATAACTGTGCTTCTCAACACTTATAAAATAGCTAGATATCAAATTTCAAAGTGTGATATTTTGAATTAAATGGGAAAAACGAGAGATTTTTTTTTTTTTATAAGCTCCACCTGAGTTTGTAATCAACTTTTGTGAGCTTGTTCCTGTTATTTTTATCCGACTGCGAAAGAAGGAGGGTTATGGTTTTCGAGTGTATGTACTTTTCTTTGACACTCCCTAGAGCCTAAACGGCTTTTTATATTTTTATGTGAGTAGTGTCAATAGATCCATCTTAGTCGTGAAAGTGACTTTGGGTACATCAATATAAAAAATAAAACGAAGTTAAGAAAATTCGGCGCCAAAAATTAATCTCAAAAAAAAATGTTTTCTAAATACATCGAGTGTGGTATCAAAATAAAGAATTTTTAACGGGAATTATAAATGTTTATATAACTTGTATGTTTTATTTAAAAAAAAATAGAATTCAAGTAGGACGACTTATATTGACGTAGGGTTTTTGTAAATATATTTTTTATTTTTTTACTTAACAGAGAACAAACGAGCATACGTATCACCTTACGGTATCGCCGCCTAGGATACCCGTAATAACAGAGGCGTCACAAGTGCGTTACTGGCCTTTGGGGATGGAGAGAGGGACAGGGGAAGGAATTGGGGTATAGGCCTCCAGTATCCTCACTCACCATTCACTGTTTCACACTGGTTTTCTGTGACGCTGTGGTATCACTCCGGTCGAGCCGGCTCGTTCATGCCGAGGCGTGGCTATACCACGGTACATAATTATACTTCTTTGAACTATATTTATGTTATGATAAGATTATTGCTTGATTACTTATGATGTGTTGTTCTGTGGCTATGCCTATGCTGACTACGTTATGTGAAATTCTTTTGAGGCCTTCACTTCACTCTTGATTTTGTTTTATTATGCTACGACATTAAGAGTGCAGTGTAGACTAGTAAAAGGCTACTTGTACAAGGGTACAATTGAGGTTCAGATGCAGTTAGTTGGTTTACTCTCACTTTTCAATTAACAAATAATAAATAAATAAATAATAAATATGTTCAGACACTTTAACACACAACGCCATCTAGTTCCAAACTAAGCAGAGCTTGTACTATGGGTAACTAGACAACTGATATTAATACTTTTATACTTTTTTTTGTAAATACATATATACTATACATAGAAAACACCCAAACTCCGAAACAAATATTTGCAGATCATACAAACGTTTGGTCCGACTCAGGAATCGGACTTGCACAGCAGTCGCATTCGCTACCACTGCGCCACAGAGGCAATATCCCAAAGCTTTTCAGAATGATACAAAATCATCAAAAGAAAAGGTATTCGAGTGATTAATAATAACAATTCATAAAGTTTCAAGATTTCTGTTACCTCTCTTCATTTAAAGTTCTTATATTTCAATTACGACAAACAAACTGTGTACAGGAAGAAACTTGGCCATTTGATGTAACTTTTCATTCAAAATAAATGTATGATTTATTCAGAGATTGCTGTTTTGTTTATTGTAATGAACATTCAGGATGTGAATCAAGAGTTGGCTGATTATAATTTCAGAAGCTTGATGTTTACTTATTGAAATAATTATGACCACGGGACATTCACGCAATTAAGTAAAAACTTCTAAATTTTCTTAGTCACTTAGTATTTTCAAAATTATTTATTTTTGAAACTTTTTACTTTTCACAATGAATCTGCTTAACAAATTATCTTTTATGATATTTTTGAACTTATACAATCTCCAAGTCTTCAAGAAGTTAGTACTTCTATCTCAGAGGCAAGCAATGTGGGAGGGTTCAACCAGATATGGCCTCACAGAAAACTGTTTCTTTTTTCTTGAATATGGGACAAACGAGTAGACGTATCACCAGAGCCGTCACAAGGGCGTTGCCGGCGTTTTAAGAAGAAGTACGATCTTTTTTTGAAGGTTTGGTCGTATTGGTCCGCAAATATCGCAGGCGATATTTCATTCCACAGTTCGAATGCTTAAATGGACTACAATCCATTTTGGGCATCGCATATCATCAGACAGCGTTTACCTTATATGTCACAAAAATATAAAATTAAATCCTTAATATAGAAGTTATTTTATAGTTTCAATTACTATCGTACACCGATTAGATCTCATTCAAACATCACTGCTGTCACCAGTCCAAACGGAGACTTTGGCCTAAATCAGCATCCTCATAAAAGGCAATCGAACGAAGACTGCCAAACAGGCGATAGTTCGGGTGTTAAGTGCCAAAACAACGGGACGTGATGCCAACAGACCGTGCCAAATATTCTTGTTTCGCACCAAAGCCGAATCGCAATGTCCCATTATCGGTATTGCTGTTGTAAATTTCCAAGGCCTTCAAAATGGTTATTATAACTCTACTGAGTCTTCCAATAACCGAATTTCACAGAGGTTGAAGTGAAACACAAATTGAGTGTGAGTGGCTTATTTACAATACCTTTGTTATTCTATAGATTAGATAAACCTAATATGGTTTGAAAAATAAATGGAAAGAAACTTTTCAAACTGAAGAATATGACCGGAGAGTTGTAAACTAGAAAGCATTTATGTCCTATAAATATAAATATACAGTAATGGGGCTTGAAGTTTTAACAATTATGAAACAAAAGTTTTTTCATAACGAGAAGATCAAAAAGTTAACTAGTCGTACTGTTACCGTAGGAGAATCACGCTTCGCCATGCATGGGCCGAATCGACCGGAGTAATACCATGGCCTCATAGAAAACCGATGTGAAACAGCTTGCGCTCTATTTCACCGATTCAGTGAGAATACAGGAGGCCCATATATAAACAGCTTCGCCATCCCCCTCCCCATGCCCCAAAGGCCGGAAACGCACTTGTGACGCCTCTGGTGTCCATGGGCGGTGGTAGTATTAAGGGATCCCAGGGATAAGGGATCCATAAGTCGATACGTCTGCTCGTTTGACTCCTATTTCATATAAAAAATAAAAAAAATGATAAAAAAACCTTGTTTGAGAAGGACTTTCACTGTGTACTCTATACTGGAAAATTTTATTTTAAATATCTTAAATCTTGGCAAACGCTGTATGGGGCACAATCAGGCTAGCTTGTGGGACGACTTGCCTAGGAAAGCCGGTAGCAACTGGGTGCAAAAAGCTACAGACCGGGCCCTGTAGTGTACCTTGAGAGAGGACTATGTCCAATAGTGGACTGTAACAGGCAAATGATAATGATGATAAACTAACATTTGCATAAACGATTTAATAATTAATATACAAACATGTTTTGTTTATATTATCATATTCTTAGAATGTCGTCTACGTCGTTAATACATTACGTCATGTTCAGTGAATTCTAATTTGTTTTTGAAATTACAAAAGAATAATATCTAAACCGCAAGGAGGCTATCTCAGACATAGTAAAGCTTTTCTTAATTGTGTGCATTGACAACATACAAAATTGCTACACACTTAAATTGTTTAAATAAACTTACAAAAAAGTTGGATTGAAACAAGTTCAAAAATTTAGGGAGTATTTTATAATTTTGCGAACCGAATGGCAACTAAGCCCACTAGTACTGCATTATCCGTAACACTTCTAATTGTAACTCTAAAATTAAATCACATTAATAATAACATAAGCCTGTTTTTAAAGTGAAACTTTTACTACGTCGTCTCAAATTTCTTGGTCTGTGTATCGTATGTCGCATGTCGCGTGACACGTGACGGTCGGCCAGTGTCCAGCGGCCAGTCGAACGCTGTGCCAGTGCTCCACACTAATTTGTTTGTTGTTTTCAGTGTTCAATGTAAATGTTGTTATTTATTTGCTTTATTGGATTTATTTATTTGCATGTGAAAAAAGTTTCACTTTTACCGTGGTTTCATAAAACCACACAATCCTTTTTTAGAATCCATTCTAGTTTGGAGACTGAGTACAAATATATCAAATTCTGTATTTTAAGAGAACATATCTCAATTTCTTTATCTATAAAATGCTACCAAAAATCAGAAAACAGTATTTCCAAAAATGGTTACCGATAAGGCCAAACTTACCACAGCCCTGAGTACTGTATTGTGTATCCAATTAAAATTTTTCCTGTCAGCTCCACGCTTGGAAATGCCATTTTTACAAACCGGGTTGATCTTTTCTAATTACAAACGTCAATTCGTATGTTATAACTCGAACGTCATTTATTTTTAGGGTTACTCACTACAGATATAAATGGATCACTCGTGCGTTTATTTGTCTGTCTGCCACAATTACTTTAACCCTAATCAAGGGAACCTATTATATCTAAATTTAAATTTATACATTAAAATACCAGTGAACCTCACATTAGGGGACATAAAGAAAAAAGAGGAGTTTTGTTTGTCATAGTCATCTAAGCCTAAAAATTCTAATAACTAAATATTTTGTGTATAAATTTTTTTTTTGTAAGTTCATGTCAGTTGTAGTTAGGTTTGATTAAACAAACTAACAAAAATAAGAAACAACAGCACGAAAGAAAGAAAAGTGAGTTATACGGAAAAGAAAGTACGCAAGTAAAAGAAATAATTTCGCCGGAAAGCATTTTTCAAGTTCCCCTGTCAATTTTCATTACCTGTCTCATTTTATTGTTACATACGCAAGAAAATGCGGCGTAAAACATTTTTATTACTCAAACAGTCACATACGAGCAATTACTTGGGTCTACGGAAAATGATGTCGTCAAAGTAAACGAAAATTGCTCAACGGTACAAATAATGTGGGACAAACAACACGGCAATAAAGATTTATTGCTGTGATTTTTACTCACGGCAAAGACGGTGAGTGATGGGAGGCAGCGGTAAAAGATGAATACTTTCTTGGCACCCCCAAGAAAGTACCTTCATTATCATTTAATAGGCATCACTTTGTATAGATAGTCACTGAATAGGTTCCTCAAATTTACAAATTATCGAATGTTTCAACACAGGGGGCAATATGGACGAGGTTGTATCCAGTTTTTTAATAGGTAATGGAAATTAACATTTTTAGTGATTTTGGCGTAAATATTTTACAGGGTTTATTTTATATCAACTGATTCAAAGTAGGATTCACAGAGTCGCAAGTCACTTGTGACTCTTGAGTTGCTAGTATTCATGGTTCATATCTCATTTATCACTAGTTGGCCGTCTGCTGTTTTTTTTGTATGGCATAGTGGGCAAACGAGGAGATTTATCGCCTGATTTTTAGCGATGACCGCCCATGGACACCCACAATGCCGGAGGAGGCACAACAGCCTAGACATATTTTTTTAAAAAGGGCTTTTTTAAAAAATATGCTCTTTTCTTAAGGGTTTGAAGGTCATATTGGTCTGGAAATACCACAGATGACTGTTCATTAAACAGTATTGTTGCGCGAGGCAGAAACTTTGGAGAAAAACGCACAGTAGTGGCCTACTAATCATCACAATGATGGGGATGAAACTGCTTAGGACAATGGCAGAAATTCGTGGCAGGGATCAGTTCGAACAATTCCTCAACTAGTTTCGCCCCATATACTATTTTCACTACTCTCATAGGAATTCAGATAACTTTCAATTAACTAATCCATTTATTTATTGTTTTTTACAGGTAAAGAAATATTCTTAAGTAATAGTAAAATATCTCAACATGTTTTTAGACTTGTGTTTAAATCCATTTTTAGTTATTTGCTTTGCTCAATTTATTTTTAAGATCTCCACACTAATCAGAAGTCAAGTCATGTAGTAGCGCTAGAGTATTACCGTAAATGTCCATAAATTGAACAAAATTTATGTCTGTAGCTAGCGGCTTACTTATTGACCTACTGCAACGATATATTACGCAGTAGTTTAATGAAGACTATAAAAACAAAGATATACTTACATATAACCTTATGATGATAAACAAGTTGAGCATAGGAGATATAACTAATTATGCTTAAAATCATGCTTAATATTTATGTAGAGTTATGAAGTACTTTTTTTTTCATTTTTTTTTACTTTGTGGAATGCCTTTACGCACTTCGCTCCCCCCCCCCGCGGGGACAAGGGGTTCACTTTGTGTGGGGCACCTGACTGACCCCAGCCAGACTACCCACTAAACCACCACGGTGTGCCACTCTGCGCCTGAGACGGGAGAGATCCGGGAACCGCTTTCTTACGCCATCCGAACCCCTCCCAGCGCTTGCCCGCACTGAAGCAGGCACCATCTCTAGATGTTCAGACCTCTCAATGTGGGCGACGTACGGCACACGCGTAACGTCGCCCCCCTCGCAGGGAGTACTAGATGATCCTTGCAACCTTTTATTGTCTGCAACGTGATGTTAAAAAGCGTGTACAAATTTGTTTACTCTGTAAAAAAATATAGTGAGTCAAGCTATACTGATAGACATTTTCTGTCAAACTGTTTTTGGTAACACATACTAGAAGCTTTGAAAAGCAATAATTTTACTTCGTTTTCGCAACTTTTTTTATTGATAATCCGCTCTCTTTAATCACATCATAACTATATAGCCCTTCTCGATACTTGGTCTATTTAACACTGAAATATTCTTTCAAATCAGAACAGTACTGCCTGAGTACTGAACAAACAAACGCTTTATATTATTAATAAGTATAGATTATCTACGTAAAGTATATGGGATGAATTTTAATAATCAGGCTAAATGCTTTTGAATGCAATTTAGCATCCAAATAAATTATGTCTGCATTAATATAATAAATTCAGGACCATAAATACAGGCAGAACTATCATTTGATTTATATGGAATTCATCATTGTCAACTAACCAAATAATTATGTTATTATTGCTTCAATTACAGAAATTAACCATTCGATCAAATAAATAAATATTTTCAGACATTTTAACACACAACGCCATCTAGTCCCAAACTAAGCAAAGCTTGTACTATGGGTACTAGATAACTGATATTAATACTCATATATTCAAATAAATATTAACGAATGCATTAATATTTAGCTTTTATATACTCGACTGTCATGTTGGTACCATTATTTTTATTACCTTACTTATAACCTTTTTTTACTTGTTAGTCTTTCTAAAAACTAGGTTGCGGTTAGTTTTATAAGGCTGAGTAAAAGTGAAATGTAGTGACAGATAAATAATACGAAATATTACCTCCCCCATTCCTGTCAAAAAATGTGACTAAGGGCGCATAAGCGTCGCTTCATCATCACTGCAAAAACTTGAATAAAAACCTATCCATCCCCGTCTAGGCCAGTACCTCCTTTTTTGGAGAGGCTTATGTCCAGCTTTGAACTATTAAAGGCTGGAAATCAAAAAGAAATGATTCAAACTACCTTCAAACTTTTAAAACTGATTACTGCCACTATCGTCTATTTTTATAGAGTAAACAG
The DNA here is from genome assembly GCA_003709505.1 of Hyphantria cunea. Taxonomy (NCBI): domain Eukaryota; kingdom Metazoa; phylum Arthropoda; class Insecta; order Lepidoptera; family Erebidae; genus Hyphantria; species Hyphantria cunea. The sequence continues at coordinate 853,547 of PKRV01001347.1, forward strand.
AAATGCAATGTAAAACTTGCTTTATTTAATATGCGTCCATTGCATCCCAACGTCCACATAGATGCGAATGATTGCATGTACTTTCAAACTTATACCCGATGACGAGTAAAGTTCGACCTCCGAGCTGATACGAAACAAACTTAGCCGTAACATATTGAGTTTTACACTGTTCCACCACAGCTCGCAATATACACGGTACATAGAACAATAAGTATTCAGTATAAAGGTTGGTACACAATGCACTATCATCGCCGTCGCTTGCATTTAAACGGAGACTTGCGCAGTACAATACGGTACACGTATCAAGATAGTACCAAACTTTAAACACTGGCTAGAAATGTGACTCTTAGATATAAAGGATTCAAGGTAAATTGGTATTGTCAAACTGACAGAAACTCATAGACTTGGAAATAGCCATTATAGCCTTCGGTCTTTTGTTTTTGAATGTTGAAGGATAGCAATAGATATGCCAGACAATTTTTTTTAATTTGATTACAAGTACTTACACAAGATAAATATGAATTAGGATTTCAAGTATTTTATAAAAAGAATTAAATCCTGCAGAAACTATTTCAAAAATACACTATTATGAAGCTGAACCTCAAAGCATGTAACTTCTAAATGGTCTCGATCAATTCCGGTAATATGACAATTAATGAATAGACAATTTTTTAAAATAATTTTATACTTCCAAATTCTATGATGGAGATGTGTGGATCATCAGAGATAAGATAATGACCGAACAGTTGTCGAGTTCCTGACGCAAAGAAGGTACCTAGATATTGCTTATGGCAATAAAGCCGCCCTTTCCACATTATGTATCTGACGTATTATGCGCTCTCCTGTACCTTTGTAATACGGTCTATAATAGTTTTCTATCCATCTAGATCAGAAGAAAGAAAAGCATGATCGACTCGTGTGTTCGAAAAAAAATCGCTTTATATTCCCGAAATAATTCAATATAAAAATTTTCATACTGAAATACCAACGTACGTTGAAAGTCGCTACATTTTTGTAACTTGAAACATTCCTAGAGTACGCAAAAAATTAATGAACTGGTGAAAGATGACTCATCCGTTTCCGTGGCGATGGTTTTAGAAAATGTATCGAAAATATTACGTCAGAACATGTTTGTTAGCAAAAACCTAAAAAGAACGTACAAAAATACATGTATTTTCTTTATTTTTCTCTTTTTTTGTAGTGATTCCAAGAATATTTGTTTCGTTTCGTATCGTATTTACTTGTTTTATTTTTTTGAACTTTTACGCACTACGTTTGTCAGTTCCATCGTATCCTGAACACGCTACACGTTTATCGTCTTAGCCCAATCGACATGAATTTAAACAAAGCTCGCAACTTTTCTGTTTGGTTTCTGGCGATTTAAGTTCAAGAATAATATCAATTTTGAAAATATCAGTTTTTTCTTAAATTTAAAACATATTTTTAATTCATAAAATTTATAAAAGAAAAATTTTGCTACCGTTGAAACGTAATTCAGCAGAATAGTCTCTAACCTCATTCTACTCGTATATTAGAGTCTGTTGGTCCTAGCACAAATTTTTGAGAAGGTCTAAGATTAAGAAAGCTAAATTTATTAATTATATTGAAAAAAAAATTGGATAGGGAAAAGTCATAAATAAGCTATAATCATTAAAATATTTCATTAAAATCATTTAACCTATCACAATATCTGCAATTGTTCGACTCGGAACAAGCTAAAACTAAAAACTGTTTTAAAAAAATAAAAAAATCTGTTCTAAAATAAATCGAGGATTTAGTTACTCCAAAAAACTAAAATTTGAAACAATCACAGAGGATAAGCAACGACGGCACGGTCAGTACCTGGATGGGTGACCGCTGGTAGCATATTATGAGCGTCATCGTGATTCGGAGGTCACGCTAAGCAGTCGGTCCCGGTTGTTATCATAGGATAACAGTCGTGAAGCTTAGTGGAGGCCATTGGGCGGCTTAATAACATCCAACGGCAAGATTACGTAGCCACAACGTTGTCTTGGCACTCCCTAACCCGCACTTGGCCAGCGTGGGTACTTATGGCGTTAGTCCTCTCCTGAGAGGAGACCCGAGCCCAGCAGTGGAACATTATGGGTTGTTGATGAAAACCCTAAAATAAATATAAGGTCTAAAACAAAATAACTTAATCTGCCGATGTACACAAGTGCATACGTATATACATGTAATAGTGTATATATTTATAGTGTTTATATATTTTTCGTATCTGCATATAAATCTTTATATGTAATGTATAATTTAGTTAAATACGACGCCTATGTGCTCATCTAGGAACACGTAGGCGTCGTCACAAGATTTTTACACCACACAAAGGTTGACTGGTAGAGAATGACATGGGCATTAAGTCCGCGCTTGTACAAAAGTGCATAAAGCTAAAAAATAAATTAATCTTAATGACAATTGAAATCATAATGGAATTATGAGAAAAAAGTTATTTCACCTTCACTTATCACCGAGTCATATAATCGATTTAAGTTATTTAGAAATTTTGCTGATATTATCAAAAAAATTGTTTTTAAGTTAGGTCTGTAAACTCTTTGAAAACAATTTCACATTGTAAGTAGCATAATGTAGATACCACGCTTAAGATCCGATAATCTAATTTGGAGTTTGATTAGAATTTTAAGAACGTTTTACCTACGTTCGTGTTAATTTATAGCCATATATTTTCAGTATAATTATAACGGCCCCAATTTGGATAAATTCAAAGTGTAAACAGCTCAGCCCAGGAACATTGTGTAACTAAATACGAAAACGGAATATTTCATTTGGATAATTAAAAATCCGACATCGTCCATCATCCGTGTCTCAACAAACGCATCCTTTTTACGAAAAGTGGATACACGTTTTTCAATAGCACCCCATGTCATAGGGCGGGGGATTCGTACCCGGGTCGGTTATTAGCACCAATTCAGAGGGGTGAATAATGTGAGCTTAATTTGCTTATGGTATGCTGATGATATGTACATATTTTATGCGTATTATACGTACATATTGTAAGGTACATATCAAGATGGATGGGTTTTCGTTTTTTTTATGCTATAACGGGCAAACGAGCAGATGTATCGCCTGATCGTAAACGATTACCGCCGCCCATAGACACCCGTAACACCAGAGGTGTCACAAGTGCGTTGCCGGCCTTTGGGGGATGAGGAGAGGGATAGAGGGAGGGATTGGGGTGTGGGCCTCCGGTATTCTCACTCACTCGATGAAACACAGCGCAAGCGCTGTTTCAAACTGGTTTTCTGTGAGGTTGTGGTATCACTCCGGTCGAGCCGGCCCATTCGTGCCAAAGCGTGGCTCTCCCACGTGACGGTTTCTATGCTGAAATAACCTTGACTTGTACTTATTTAGTTATTTTTTCCTTTATTTATGAATTTAATTTTTGATTTATCTTTAAGAGAAGTGAAGTTACCGTAGTTAAGCATCGCTTGGTTAGCCCCAACACATTAGTGACTAAAGTAAGTAAACTTTAGATTATAATTGTTTAATAATTCGTGAGCTTATATGTTATAGAAAACATTTCAAGTTTTGTATTCAATGATAATCGTAGTAAAAATAGGTATTAAGTTTTAGGGTATTGTGAACTTTATATGTATCTTTAAGAAGCGCTGATTTTTTTTTAATCTATAGTTGCTTCTCTTTTCATTAAATAACTAGCCTAAAAATAGTAGCCTTATTTCCTCCTTAAATAGTCCACTATCTGCCATTGAAAATCTCGTCAACATCAGTCCCGCCGTTCTACCGCCGGGAACAAACAGACATACAAAAATAGAAAGAAAATGATTTTTTGAAATATGCACTGTGTATACATACATACATATGCATTTAGTAAAAAGCGGTCATTTTAATATTACAAGCAGAACCATTTTTTTTATTTATTTATATTGATTTATGTTTAGATATAGATTTATGCGAACAGAAGCATCTTAAGTTTTCTTTTTTTTTTTATTTCAGAAAAACCGATGTCATTCCGAATGACAGCTTCAAGAGGTTTCTTTAATACTTTGTACCAATCGAACCTTTAGCAAAGAAATTTCATATAAATCCCTGCCGCTCTTTTTATTAAGTAGCAGTCCAAAATCCGTTCAAATTGGAAAGGTAACAAGTTTGGTGCCGGCGTAATGAACGAAATGCCGTACATACCAGAGTGAGAAGACATTGCAGGTAGGAGTCGCATTTTATTGGATTTCTCCACTTCAACTGTTAGAAGCTTTTGAAGAGCGTTATATTGAGTTTTACAAAGCCACGCTCCGAATAGTTTCGGAGATGCAATTTTTCCGTGTTTTTGTGTGATTTCGGGTCGGTTGTTCAAAGTTGGAATGTAAAGTAAATAAAAGCAGGTCAGTAAAAGGCATATAAAATTATTTTAGTATTGAAATTAATACTTTATATTCTTGTGAGAGTTGATCCTTCTAAGTGGTAACGCCTCTTCTGTATACGCTGCATTCATTGCATTGAAGAGTAAGTTTTGTATTGAAATGAACTTTTCAAAAGCTTTTCGAGGCTGAACAATTTTTCTTTTAAGCAACTAAAGCTAGGATATGCTGACTAAGCTGCCAATATATATTTATATTTCTTCATATACAGACACTGATTTCTTTATCAATCAACCTTGAATAACAGATTCTAAAATAAAACTAACATTACCCACATGAGTCTTCCAAAATTTCCCAACGTTTCCCAACAAGATTAACATCGGAATGGCGTCATTCTCAAGGCGACCATTACATCGATAACCCAAGATACTGTTAGTCTCATCGTCGCCTTGAGACTCCCATGTAATTCTGACAACGAAAGTGCCACTATCAAACCTGTACCTAATTTTTGTCAGCTAAAAATGGGTTTTGATGAGATAGCTCTAAATCCTCTAATTTCATTTTTATTTTCATTAGTTTTTTCGCCTTTTATAAAACAATGTTTTAGATAAATAGGTCTGATACAGGTGAATTACTACTTACTTTCTAAAAAGAAAGGCAAAGGACGACCATAAGGCACATAGTCCAGGTGGTGATACAGACTATCCAAGTCCGACTGTCATGTCGCCTTAAAACGAGAAGAGCCGACCCCAAATGAAAAAGGAAAAGGCACAGCAGAAGAAGAGGAGTGGACTACTAAAAGCAGTGTGATGCATGAATGACTCACCAGAGACTTTGAAGTTTGTGAGTATTTAAGTATATTCTCACTTTCATGATTTTCACCCATATATTACAGTATGCGTCGATTTAAGAGACTTACGGCATTTTGCACAGAACATTACGTAAGAAATGAAGTTTGAAACTCGAGCTTTAGCATCAAGCGAACTGTGTGTTTTTGTATTTTACTGGTAGCATAAAAAACGTAAACTGTTCTTACTGTAAGTAACTCTAAAGCCAACTGACGCTGTAATCCTACAAACGCAGTAATAAACGAGTAGAGAAGAGAGATTTTACGATTTATATTCCTAACATTAGTTCCGGGCATCTTTACTGCTCACACGGTAGACTATTTACTCTTATAGCATACTCGTATAACATTTGCTACTAAAGTATCGTGTGAAATTTATTATATTTGTACAGTATATTCGGTTTAAAAAGTAACAATGTTGTATTTCGTACAAAATGTGAAACTATAAAAAGTGTAGATCAGATAAAGAGTTTAATTGAAATTATTTTATTATTTTAGCTACGTTTTGACTGACATCCATACTTAATATCAGTTAAGTTACCAAGCTCCTCCGAGATTGCTGGACCGATTTTTATGAAGTATGCATATCGGGTATGTCTGAGAATTGGCCAACAACTATTTTCTATACCCCTAAATGATAAGGTTTTTTTTGTATATGTCATAACGTTTGCCGGATTAGCTAGTGAATGTATTATAAATTATTAAGTAATTCTGTATGTCCGTTACACTTTCATCGCCAAACTGCTACATTGATTTAATGAAATTTTATATTGGGTTACTTTAATTCTTGAGGAACGAAAGGTAGGATCAAATATTTGTGAGATCTGCAAATATATGTTTCGGAGTTTTGGTGTTTTACTATGCATAATATGTATCTATTTACAAAAAGCAGTATATATGTATTTGTATCGGTTTTCTAGTACCAATATCGCAAAATATGCTTAGTTTGGGACTAAATGGCGTTGTGTGTTGGATGTCCAAAGTACTATCATATTGTTACATATTTGTAGCTGAAAGTGACTCTACTGCCATACAATATTGTGAGTACAAAAAGAACATCCTCGGTACGTTTTATTTCAAAAGAACTCATCATCATCATCAGCCTATCGCAGTCCACTGCTGGACGTAGGCCTCTCCGATTTCACGCCACTTAGTTCGATCTATGGCTTCTCGCATCCAGCTCCTGCCAGCCGTCTTGCGCAAATCATCGCTCAACCTGGCTTGTGGACGTCCTACACTACGTTTGCCAAGACGCGGTCTCCACTCAAGAACAAGAAAAAGAACTAGTAAGATTTAAAATTTAAGGTTTAAAAAAATTCCCTGGGCTTATAGAAAATACCACCAAAACTAGGCTAAATTTGAAATAAACGTTAGTTCATTCTCACTTATAAATATCGCTGTAAGTAGTTCAACCAGCTTAGTGTTAGCAATCTGTGTTCAAAATCCAATTGCAAGCACGTGCCAAGAATCCTAAGTTCTAATACAAATCCTCCGCCATTTCTTCTAGACGTGGTACATAAAAATAAAATCTTACTGACCATTACGTTTCATGCATCAACTACGCGTAGTAAGTAAAAATGTAGGAGTATAGAAATAATGGTAGTCCACAGTACACAAAAGATAGAATGAAAGTTAATTGGAGAAATTACACACACAGAAGTTACACTTTAATGTAGAAGGGAGTTGTGGAGAAGCGGGTGTCATGTCCCTCCAACACAAAGGGAGGGTCCTCCGACCAGGCGCGGTGATAATGCCTGGCGGGCCACTGCCCAACAGTTGATTTTGGGATGTTGTATATATGTAAATCGGCGTGGGGATTTCTATTGCGTGATTCAGGATTTGTAGCTTTTTTGTACACTTGGTTATTCCGTAGTTCAGTGTATTTCCGATAGAAGTCGCCACAGAGTCTCACTCTTAATAGTATTAAGAGAATGACAACATTTACAAAACAACGTGAGGATAATCAAATATTACCGCGGCGAGATATATGTTTTAGGTGACAAGTATAGGACCGGATAGTTACTGCCTGTCCTCATACGAATGGGCCACGCGATGGCTTGTATGCGCGAGCGCATTCCCGTCTCGTCCATAATCTCAGCTCGCAGAGTTCGTTTTAGCTACGCGGCTACGCCGGCCTCTGGCCAGCTGTCAAGAAGTAGACAACTATATACAAATAAAATAAGTTAGTACGTTTGACAATATTTACATATTAATTTATTTTAAATAGTTTTAACATGATTTTTACTTTGATTTAATATTATTTCATAATAAAGAATTTATGAAATATAAATGATTTTGACAGTTAAAACGTTTCACAAGTAATAATAATTTACATACTAAATATAAATGATTCACTACATACGTATTAGTGAATTTATGTATTTTAAATTTTATAACGCGTTTGTAAGAAACAAGCATAAGATTCTCAATATAGTTATAAGTTATCGTATTCTGTGATCACTTTTTTCTTCAAATAGATTTCGCGAAATCATTTTAAAGTTATTCACAGAAATAAATAGTAAAGTAATACCTTTGTCTTTTTCAGTATCCCTGTCAGCGACTTACAATAATGTTTGTTTGTATATCATGTTTATTTAGTTACGAAAATATATCAAACATAAACTTACAACAACAATTGTATTAAATCAGCTGTATGAAACACATCATAATTTTAAGGGTACCTTGAAAACCAATGATATTATAAAAAATATAAAAAGTTTGTACTAAGCTGTATTTACTATCATTATTTGAAACACATACCTCGAAACGCGTTAATATATGCACATACTAAACATACTTAATTTATGCACTTAAGAAAAAAAATAGTTTAGGTAAACGTGTTTTTTCAGATATATTGAAACAGCACAATAACTTACTCCACGCCCCGCAATCACTCTCTACACATAAACAATACGGAAGAAAAATTAAAGCAACAAAACGTCCCAAGTGTTTGTCACGTCACACCTGCAGCTTACTGGTTAAGAAGTATGTACACTAAGTATAAACTTAATAATAATGTTATTATTAAACAATAATATATAGGTATGTTAAAACAATAACAATATGTATGTTTGTTAACAGTATGTATGTATGTATGTTATTATTAAACAACAATAGTGGATTTTTACACTAAGTTGTGCGTTAAAAGATTAAAGCTTCTTTGATTAGTCGAAAAAAAATATGTTAAAATCAGTCAAAGAATGTTATTAAAACGTGTTAGTCTCTATTAAGAAATAGTAGTTTGGACATAATGTTAACTATTTTAATGTGCGCCTGTTAAAAACAATACACGTCATGTGAAAAAAGAATATTCTAGTACAATGTTTGGGACGAAGCCAGACGTCAGAAAGTTCTCGTTGATTTCTTGATGCACCGAATGATGAACTTTACATCAGTATGTATAAAAGCGAATAATTATTTACGTTTGACATGATTAACGTGAGTTTGGCTTTTTTCAAGATTTTCCTTCCGGTGTTACGTCGTCACGGAATTGAGTAGAAGATTCTAGTTGCTTTGGCATTGAATTTAAAAGGAGCTTCGTCAACAGCAGGACAGTACAGTTTGAGCTGCAACGCGAGAAATATTGGAGTGATATCAGTTATTAACCTAACGACCTCAGCGACAATTAAGGACTATGTTATTTGTATCGATAATGTGATTTTAAGAGAGTCTTTAATAAAGACTCTTTTACACGTCAGAAGGCTTATTTCTCAAAACCATTGAACTTCAACACGTAATAATACTTTAAAGGATATTAATAAAATGTTTGTGTTATCACCATAAACTATTCATTTGAATATTTAGATTCACGATGAATATAGTGTTTTCGTACTTAAAGTGTGTATTAGTATACAGTTTTAAAATTAAAAGACATAAATAAACCCGTATTTTAACAGAAACCTTGAACGTAAAATTGTGTAGAAAATTTGGTTCACGTTATCTTGTTAAATAAAACAGGATTTTAAAATCCACACAATAATAACAGTATTATATTGAGTAAGACTCTATTTACTCTCACAAGTAGTAATATAGTGACGTAAATGGTGTTTACGCCAATGTTATTCTTACGCACGATTGAATTGATAAATCGCACAGAAAAATTGCCTCCTTATTTTTTCCTTACCATATAATAGCGGCGTTTGAGAAACCCACAAATTAGGTTCTGTTTTGCTTCAGGTGAAAATTTTAAGACAGCTTGCTTTATCAGTGGTAGCTTCTTTATTTTATACGGTGGGGTTTTTTTTTTAACTTGAGGAGTAAAATCGATTTATTTAGACACTAATTTTGCCCGCCGTTTCGCTCATATATACGTCCGCTATTATGGTAAGGGCAGCCTATATTCTTTGAGCATTAAAGTATCTCCCATGCTGAATTTAAATGAAATGAAAATCGGTTTTTATAGAATAGATGATGGCAAGCGTTTACGGCCGCTCATGGACACCCGCTACACCATAGGCATCACAAATACGTAGCCGACATTTGGGGCGCTGCGGGGAGGGATCGGGCGCTGAGCCTCCGGTATCCTCACTCATTCGATGAAACACAGCACAAGTGATGTTTCACACCGGGTTTCTGTGAGGCTGTGGTATCACTCCGGCACAGCCGGACCATTCGTGCTGAAGTGTGGCTCTCCTACTGTGAATTTATTATAAAAGTAAAAAATAATTTAATTTCGTATAAGTATACAATTGGATTTGTTGAATAATATAACTTTCAGGTAAATCATTATTTAGTAGTACTTTCTTTATAAAAATTCGTTGTTAATCAGTATTTTGTGGTGTAAGTAAGCACCTTAGAACCATTTAATCATGGTTTAATCTACTGGATTGCGGGCAGACTAGTTTGATTCCGATTTGCACTTATGTATTGTGGAAAACTTTGTAATACATGAAGAAAACAAATTAAATTTTTGTAATCTTTTTAATAAGGGTGTTTTCGATATGTATCTAAATGTATGTATAAGGATTGTAACGAACTTTGGATGGACGGAAAATGGGAATATGAACACGCAAAGGCAATTGACAGACATGTAACCCTCATCACCTTTAAACCTGAGCTGTCACCAACAAGTTGTTGCTACACGATAGAATTTCCCTTTTTAAACAGTTTTAAATTTAAAACATAGGTACATGTAACTAAATTACTAAAATTTGAAATGAATACACATACTCCTTACACGTGTATCTTTGAAGAGCCGAAGAAGGGATTTTCCAGCCTGTCGCTAAAAAAAGTCCAAACTTGGTTCTCTTTATAAAAAAAAAACCAGCAAGAGCAAAGTGAATAAAACCTCTGATCCCAAAGATTTATAGAACAAAAGTACAGCGGTATTTATAGTGAGTTGTCTTAAATTGTGCAATGTTTGGATTTGAGATATAAATTTATTATATTATTTATTATATTGTGTGTGTGTGTGTGTGTGTGTGTGTGTGTGTGTGTGTGTGTGTGTGTCTGTGTCTGTCTGTGGCATACTATCTTTCAAATGGATGGACCGATTTCGATTTCAATTGAATGATTTCTTTAACTTTTCTCTGTCTGTCTGTTTGTACTGGCTAATCTCTGGAACGTCTAGCCCAATTTTGACGGGACTTTCACCAGCATGGATGATGATATAAAAAGAATCTTGGGCTACTTGGAAAAAATATCCGATTCAAAACTAGTGCTAGAGGTATCTACCTAGAATTCATTCATTGAAAATATGCCAAAAAAACTATCGAGCAAAGCTTGATCATCCAGGTACCATAAATTAAGTGCGGCACAGTCAATAAATAAATAGAATCCCAAATTTAAGCTGCCAGTTTCCTCTAAATCAGTACACATAATTTCCGTTCATACGGTACAGTGAATATTATCAATCCCGAGCGGTGTATTTTACTTCTTACCAAAATAATTATGTAATTAAAGTGTCAGGAAGCGATAATGTATCCTATACCTTATAAAAACTGAACACTGTCAGTAATTATTTGGGCTAATGAAAAGACTATCATTAGTTTTGTCGTGTAAATGTTAAACTTAATGATAATATGAATTTCAATTCATATATTTAATTGCTAAGGCTCGTGGTACACTGTTGTATGTTTACAACAGTAAGGGTACAACAACATCCATCTACCAAGAGCATTTACTACGGTAACTTCACGTGGCAAAGATAGTCTCAAAAGAAGCGTTAGTTACCCTTAATATCATCAGCTATTTGCCTGTGAAAATCCCGTCAAAATTAGTCCAGCCATTCCAGAGATCAACTGAAATAGACATACAGATAGATAGACAAACATTTAAAAAAAATATTTAGATGTAAATAGGATATATATCTTTGATGTAATATAAGAAATTAAAAATAGACACTTCCAGTTTTACTTGACTGCAAAAGAAGGGGGGTTATGTTTTTCGAGTGTATGTGCGTATGTATATATATTTCTTTGGCCCTAAAGCCAAAAGGCTTGTTGTAATTTTATGTGAGTGGTGTCAATAGATTCGTCTTAGTCATGAGAGTGACACTGGTTACATCAAAATTAAAAAAGAACAAAATTAAGGATATTTGGCGCCAAAAAGTATTCCCAAAAATGTAATTTTCAAAATACATTGCGTGTGGTATCAAAATAAAGAATTTTTAACGGTGATTACGAACATATGTACATATCTTACATGTTATATTAAAAAAAAAACAGAATTTGATCTGAATTTAATAAAGATGACAGAAATCGACGCAGTCTGATGTTTTTATTTTTAAATAATGTCACTGGTATTTATTTGTATTATTGAGTTTATTTGTAAAATGCATAATTCTAATTGTTTTCTCATCTTAAGAAACCTACAAAATAATTGCACAGCTGACTTTCAACAAGAGCAAATCGGGAATGAAAAAAAATTATACACCTGAGTCGTCTCATTACAGGAAACAGTGTGCATCGACTTGAATTCTAATTTTACTTCACATTGCTTAACTTTAAGCTAATTCTTAAAACTTTGATGAGGCTACCCAGCAATCTATAACAAAACAGTTTGAGATAAGACAGATACAGTTTTATATAATAAGGCGACCGTTCTTAAGGCCACAATCAACGTGTAATATATTCAAATTACGGTGCGGCGTGGAGCAAAAAATCACTTTTTTCCCTTGATATTTCTCTCGTAATGCGGTTCGTTACATCGCGGATAATTTGACATACAAAGAAACTGAAGGTAATCCTTTCTAAAGCCAAATTGATTGAGATTGTGACGTTGGGTATGAGCTTTCAGGGTCTGAAGAAAATTGTGTTACTAATAAGACTTAAGTTTGTTAAAACATGTTTTGGATTTCATTTACTTTGAGTATAGGTTCATGAACTATAATTTTTATAATATGGAAGCACTCCTTAAAGAATTGTGATCCCGTAGGGAAATAATACGTACGTTTTCGTTATAGATATATTTAAATATATGTGTCCTTTATTTGTTTGTTGTAATACTAGCTGAGACGGTAACGCCGCGGGGCAAAGCTAGTCGTAGAAAAAGTTGCCTAAGCTACTCCTTATATAATCAGCTATCGGCCAGAGAAAGTAACGTTAAAATCGGTCCAGCCGAGCCAAAGATTAGCCTGAACAAACTAACAGACAAAAATTATAAAAAAAATGCCACTTTGGTATATGTACCGTGTATACATACATCTCAATTTTATTAAAAAGTAGTTATTCTAATATTACAAACAGACACTTCAATTTTATTTATTTGTATACATAATAATCGCGTATAGTACGCAATTGGTTGTTATCGTTTTTTTTTCACAATCGTACGGAGATAGTATTTACGTTTGGAGTTGGGGGATGTTTGTGCACATCAATATTGAAAATAACTATAAAATACTAGTCCGTTTTCGATGCGATTTTCTGTGATGAGTTTGGTTATTGTAAAATATGTAGGTAGATAGGTGTTACGCTAATAAATCACCACACCATGCTGCAATGAAAAAGCAAATTACGCAAAACCAAAGCCACTACACCAATTTTTGTGGGGTTTTCAGTAATGGGTTTGTAGTTGATTAATGAGGGTTCTTAAATAGTTGTTGTGGTAGTTACTCACTATTGAATGTTGCATTTTTTAAACTTGTAATACTTAAACTACTTAAACTTAATTTGAAAAATCTGGTTGCTCTCCGGGAGTTCCGCAGAAGTGAAAACTTGAATATTAACGTTGTGCATTTTTGACACTAGATGGCGTGTCTGAAATCCGAATGATTTTTATATTATTGCTAGTTACCCGGACAAACTTTGTTCTTTCAATAGTTAATAGTAAAAATAAAATTAATATTACTCATTTTCTTATTACTATTGAAACCTTCCGTGTGCCTTAAGGAACACACAAAATAATATCCAAATTGGTCAAGTCATTCTCGAGTTTTGCGCTTAGCAATATTCAATATTATATATTTTATTTATATAGATAGATAAAATATACTTTAATTACACAAACAATGCTAAAATATTTAAATCTGTATATGGATGAGCTTACTAAAGTATTTGGTAGCAGAGCAACGTCTTAATGACGTATCAAGAAAAGATATTGATTTTAAAAGATAACTAATTTATGGTTTCTATATTACACTGTGAACTAAAAAGAAAATAAAATAATGTAAAAGGTTTCGTTACCTTCATCGAGTGACTGGAGTGGGCCTACACTTGATCGCGTTGATTGTACTATCGTTTTCGTAATTCTAAAACATTGGGAATTCAAAATTAATTTAAAATTTTATTTTTGTAATTATTACCAGCCAATAAAATACCTAAACAATTCCTTTTTTAAAATACGCGAGGTAGTACAACAGCTTAAAGCGTTCCCGCTATTATTCTTTCATGAAAAAGCAAAAAGTATCTTTCATGAAAAAGCAAAAAGTATGTTTCCGCCCGGGATCGAACCGGGGGCCTTCTGCGTGTTAGGCAGATGTGATAACCGCTACACCACGGAAACTTAATCTACTCTGTTTAAATACGCGTTTATATACAGTTTAATTATTTAATATGTAGAATGTGACCTGGTTACGAAAGACCTAGCAAGCAATTTAACTATAGAAAGTTATTTACCACATTATATCGCCGTACTCAAAAATTATAATCTCTAAATATGATCTATCAAATTCCTCCGCTGCGTCTGTCAATTTGTTCGCAAGAAACTCAAAAACTACTGTACAGATTTTGATTCAGTCCTTACCAATAGATAGAGTGATTATTGAGGAAGGATTAGATATATAAGTAAGTATATTGGCTAAAATATAACGATGTTTGTTGAAGACGTTGGAAAAATTAAGCCGTACATCATTCACACGTATTAGTAAATAAACATTAATCTTTGGTACGAATGTACGTACGTTCGACCGGAGTGATACCACGGCCTCACATAAAATCGGTGTGAAACAGTGCTTGCGCTGTATTTCACCGAGTGAGTGAGGATACCGAAGGCCTATAGCCCAACCCCTCCCCCCATCCTCCTCCGCATCGCCCAAAGTCCGACAATTACATTATTTCCAAAAAAAAATGTACGGTCAGGCCCAAAAGTAGCTGACTATATACAAATTTCCGAAATTTATATACTAATATAAATAAATCGCATTTCATTCAAGACAAAACATATTATTATACGGATAATCTTCTGTTTTAAAAAAGTTCATAGGTAAATAAAGCCCTAATTTAAAAAGCAAATTACACTATATTTACATACTTTGAATGAAAACGTATAAGTTCTAACATCGACCGAAAGAAGAAGAACCGACTTCCAAACATGTTTTCAAACTAACAGTATACAGCCGAACAAAACACAATCAACCACACACATACTCGTACACATTTTACAAAACACAAACAGGGCTCTTCAAAGCGAAGAGCAGTCGAATCAAAGTACGGTTTGCGCAACACAATTTATCTGAAGCCAGGACTATACAATTGTTACTGAGCACAGTGAACATTCGAACAAGTCCCCCAGTCTGTGTTATTGACGCGCCGGTAACGCACAATGCACTCAAAATTTGCATACAGACCCACCATGGAATACTCTGTTATTATATGCAGAGTAATACAGACTGGGAATGCAGGTTTACAAGCTAAATCGCTGTCATAAAATTGAGTTAGATGATAGAGGACCTCGCCAAAGAATTGTATTGCATACTTAGTGCTCATGTTTAAGCTTTGTTTGTTAAAAATATCTGATGTATGTGTAAGAGTCATGCATTGCCTAGCTATTGTCTTAAGTAATGATATCAATGACTACCTCATTCTTCCTTTGCTTTCTTCCAACTGTCTCAATGGCACAGTGGTGGCGTGTACGACTGCTGTGCTTGAGGTCGGACGGTTGTAATGTTAGTACTATCTGCAAATAATTATTTCGTAGTTTGGGTGTTTTCTAAGTATCACATGTATGTATTTACAAAACAAAAGTATATATGTATTTATATCAGTTGTCTAGTACCCATGATACAAGCTTTGCTTAGTTTGTGACTAGATGGGTTTGTGTGTAAGAGGTCTAATATATTTCAAGAATTAACACTTTAAATTATATGTAAAAATACTATGAAATCGATTTTATGACCGAACCTAGTATAAAACGCATTTATATACTCCTTCTGGTTTAGTATCCCTATGTTCAAAATCATATACTTTTTATCAAAAATTAATTTTACTTATGAATAGTATTCCCTTAAGAAAGATATTATTGAAATGTTTTACAACAAATTCACTAAGTATTTTCTTTAACTAACTACATAGACACTAAGCTACATAGTTTCAAAAATTACACAAATAATTTTGTATGCCCGCTCCGTTCAATTTCTTAAGTATGGATAACATATTTCTCTAAAATATGCCTGGATGTTTCTAGAAATCTTAAAATTCAGAACATTTCTTGAAAGAACTCTATCTAATACACTCACAGGATCTCCTGCCGTCTGCTTTCAAACACATCTGTGTTTGAAAGCAGACGGCAGGGAGTATAATGCAAAAAGTTGAATATTCTAGACTCGTATACACACAATAAAAGTACAGGTCCGCTACACAGTTAGACGTCATAAATTGCGCAGACTCTCTCTCAGTTGCTATATAGGCTTATGTTTATAATAGATATCCATATAAATATTTTAAGTCAGTCATATCTTTACTGGCATTTTATAATTATAAAACTGATCTGCCTTATTTGTCTACTATTATCAAGTTTACTCATAAGTGAGAAAAGGTACGTCGTAAAACTTGTTAAGTACTGCATAGACTCTACAATGTATGTTCTCCGTCATTTCGTTTGTCGTTTGTATTTGCATGCCAATGTAATTACTCAAAAAAAATAAGAATTCAGATGAGAGAGCAATTCATAACAGTAATAAAATGATAGGTTATTATTTTTGTTCAAACCCAGAGAACCACTAAAGATTTGAATCTTGAAATAAAAAGTTCGGGCAGTGATGGTTTGGTATTCCCTGTTGTCGCACTTAGCCTCTTGATTGGGCTATTGTACATTTAAACGGGGAGTACGGGCAGTGATGATTGACATAACTGCTCTTCTACAACAGTAAGACAGATTTTACAGTGATAATCAGAAAGTGATCGGGATTGTGTTGTTTTTATTGAATATGAGGCCAACGAGCAGACGTATCATCGGATAGAAGCGATTACAGCCGCCCGTGGCATCACAAATCCGTTGCCGGCCTTTAGCAGATAGGGAGGTGTATCTACGGTACTTCCACTCACTCGGTGAAACAAAGCGCAAGCGCTATTTCACACCAGTTTTCTGTGAGGCCGTGGTATTACTCTAGTCGAGCCTGTGTTACAATGGCTGTATTCACAATAAATGGAAAATTTTATCTTCAGCTATACTATACTACGTTTACGATTTCAATTCCATTTCGATACAGTACATAATCTACTGTTTAGTTCAAGAAAGTTAATTTCAAATCTTCTTAAATTTAATAAATATCCTAATAATAAAAATTAATATTTTGCATGTATTTTTCAGTCAAAAGGTGATATAAATATTAAGTATAGCAACTTCAATAATATATCTCATCTGTAAGTTTGTGGCTCTAGCGTCCTCGTCACTTTCGCATCAACTCCGTGAACGTGAATAAAGTAATTTGATAGTCCACGAAAAGATGAGCACTTGTCGACTCTACGCCATATTTCGTCTGAAGTACGTCTACCGTTTTCCTATGTTATTAGTTTGACGAAACATGTTTAAACTAACGCTGATATATATTTCGTTTGAAACTGTATTTGGTATATTAAATCATTTTAATAATAAGTATTGCCTGTTCTAGAGAATAGTAGAATATTAAGCACATTATATATCACTTAAGAAGGATTCCCTTAGATTTTTTTCTTAAAAATTTATTTCTGTTTAGGAAATTAAAAGTGACAGTTTCACGGGACTTAACATATATAGTTATTTTTGGACAGTGGGTATAAAATTAGAACGACAGTATGTCTTTCAAATATTGTAATCTAATTTTATATCTGTAAAATATGTACACTTTAAACTAAAGTATATAAGAAAAATAATTAATAGTACATTAGTTACTGCATTTAGTACTGAATATCATTTGGCTTGTGACAGTCTCAGGCAATAAATAGCTATAAATGTAAATGATGTATAATATCCAATAAAACATAAGTGGATATATGTATATTAGCAAAAATATATATATGTTTGGAATAAATTTTGCATAATCGTTTAAATGACCATGCATTTATTAAAAGTATTAAACCAAACTAACCCTGTTTAAATTACTGAGGTAATTAAAACACTAAAACCGCTATATGAAAGCGATCCAAACAGCCTGAACTAACATCGCTCCAAAACTAATAAGCAAACATATTCAAATTTTGAACCACGTCCCTATTCTGTAAACGCCAAACCACTTTTGTACGGTTGAACGACTTAACGCCAATCACGGCTCTGCGACACCCAATACAGACTGGCGGCTGGATTAATTGAATAAATTTGCATTTCATCTCGGTAACATTTCCATTTGTTTCAAATTAACTGGTCGGCAAACGTATAATGGGTGTTCTACGTATTCCACGCACGCAAAAAAATTTTCTCGGATCATCACTTTTGATTGTAAAAACAGAACAGGATAAGTCAGTTGTACCAGTTATCAATGATCTTTTGAACTTAGTATATTTTTTCTTTGTATGAAATGGTTACCATCATAATTTCATCATTTTATCCCAGCACGCCCACTTAACTAGACGTAACAATGCTTTCTGAATAACTTTTTTTTGTGAAAATGACCACTCCCGCTTTAGGAATATAAATCCCTGTGTCGCGGGGATCTATACATACATGAAACGGACACAAAGTGCACCCAGACTTAGAACAACAATTTATGGATCACACAAACTGTTGTCCCATGTAGAATTTGAACCCACAACACTTGGCGCAGCAGGAAACGGTGTGGCGACCACTGAAACCACTAGGCCAGCCGTGCAGTCGATAACTTCCAAAAATACCCTTTGAAAAGCATCACATAACGGTAAGTCTTATATGAAAAAACATATGTAATAAAGGGTGTATCAGTAAGAGTGCACTTTTTCATTTAAAAATATAAACACGTATTTTTTAGAGTTGTGATTATTTATTGGATTGTAAAGAAGACATGTTATGATTAAATATGGATAAGATGTATTAAAATCCATCCAAGACGGCTCTAATGAGGGGCCATAACTTTTTTCACGAAATTTTCCGTGATTTTTTCTGAATGTGTCTGTATCTTACCAATGACGCGATGGATCTTGGATTTAAGGAATAGCTTGTGGTTTATTTGCATGAACCCGAGGTTTCACAAAACCCCAAAGACAAAAAGGTACTTCTCTCGGCTGAACATTCTCCGAAGTTTGCCAGCGGTCTCAGCTTAACTTTCAAAATTTTCAAATCAAGTTTATATCGATTATCGTGGTAAACAGTAACCAATGTCTTTTCTCAAGAATGAAGGGACCTACGTTTCAAATTTCATGGAAATCGGCTTAGCAATTTTGCCGTGAAAGCGTAAACACAGACAGTTACTTTCGATTTTATAATATTAGTTTAGATACCATAGTTACAATAAATTTATTTATGAATCACATTGATACCTATCTAGTGTATCCAATTTCATCTATCATTAATAATTAATTATAATATTGTTTCAGAACTACTACTTGCTATACCACGCTGACCAGACGTGTTAGTATAGGGCTTAATTTGGTTTTCCCGTTCTTTGCAGTTCTGATCAAACTACACGTCAACGCTGGACATCATTTTTATTGACTGCCTCTGTGGCGCAGTGCTGTCCATGAGGTCTCGGGTTCGAATCCTGGGTCGGACCAAATGTTTGTATGATCTGCAAATATTTGTTTCGGAGTTTGGATGTTTTCTATGTATAATATGTATGTATTTACAAAAAAAAAGTATATATGTATTAATATCAGTTGTCTAGTACCCATAGTACAAGCTTTGCTTAGTTTGGGACTAGATGGCGTTGTGTGTTAGATGTCCGAAATATTTATTTATTTATTTATTTATTTATTATCATTTCTATTGCACAGTCATCTCTAACGACAAGCACACGAGACGAATAGGAATGATAACACTACGTATTCGTGGCATCAATGAAAATAATGAATAAAAATGACTATTTTGAATATAAAATGAAACGTTTACTGTATTCATTGAAGCACTTTATCAAAAATTTACAAAATGTGTCTTCGTTTATCACAACATTCTGTGGGAAGCACCGCTGAACAAAGTTTCATACTACAGGCGTGACAATGAATACATTATTAGTTTTAATATGAAATTCACACAACTGCTGCTGCCATTGTTAAGTGGTGAGGCGAACTTTTATTAACATATTTGGTATCGTTTTCAACAAGTAAAATTATATTCAAAAGTTTATTCATGAAAGGTTCCTTCAATGAATAACAACACAATCTCTATAAAAGTATACATTAACTAATATTAGAAAGCTGAAGAGTTTGATTGTTCATTTGGTTGAACTTTAATCACAGATAACATAATTCAAAATTATTCTTGTGCTGGATTTTCCATTCATCAAGGAAGGATATAACCTATATAACATTACGCTACAGTCAATAGGAACCGGGTATCAAAAGGAAGTATTGCAAATACCGGGAATATTTATTCCTTTTGAGACGCAGAAGTTCTGCAGATCAAGTAGTTCAGTATAAAGTTCAAATAAGGGTGACGATAAACTTGATACAAAAGAGCCAAAATGCTGAAGCTAGATAAAATAAGCAGGTCATTACTGCGCAAGTCGTGTACATGCTGTTTTATACAAAGTCGTCAAACATCCTTGCATGCCGTATCTTGAGATCGTTTCGTAAGTTTTCGTAACCAGTAATATTTATGGGTTCAAAGTAAAATAACCATTGTTGTTTGACTGAAGCCAGGTTATGTTATGTGTTTTTAGGTGCACCTCCTCTTTTCTCTGAAATGCCCAATCAGTCAACGAGCAGAGAAAGACTTATGTATATTAACTCCACCGATGCATGTATTTGTGCATAAAGTAAAAAAAAAATATACTTCTGCTTGACACTGTGGTACGCTCTATAGTTTAAAGGAATGGATGGAGGTTGATTTGGGAGGTATCGTTAGATCCTTATTCTCTTATATCTATTTATTCTCATTATATTTTATTCTGTATTCTCCAATATTTCTGCGATTCCCATCTTAAAGTCTCGTTCTTTAAAAATGTTTGTTTATTTGGACGTTTCTTCTTTCTGACGCAAAACTTTTTTCTTCGAAAGTTTTAGATCATGCACTTAATGTTATAGTAGCATATTAAAACGCAACTAAAACTAGTGAAATCCTTTGATTGATGAAATCCATTTTTAAGCACAATGAAATGATCTGAGTGCAAAATAAAAGAATTTAGACTTTTATGTTAGTCCGATTTAGCGCAGTACTAACTTGGTAAGTGTAATGTCGGTGAACTGAACTTTCTCCTTTCAACATACAAGCCACGAGGGTGGGAAATGTAGCTTTAACGCTATTTACTCCTTTAGAACAGAAACAACGAGATTGGGAATAGAAATCAACACCCATGCAGCATACTGATGTGAATTGTGTTCCAACTTGTGAAAGAAGAGTCGTAAACTAAATAGTTAGTGGCTACAAAATTTTTCACACATTTTGTTCATCAAAAATCCCTTTAGTGATTATAAGTACTGAAATTTGTTTTTTGTTGGTCTAAGTTAAGATCACACCTACATTCCATTTTACTAATTTCTAAGCCATCCAGTTGTTGGCAGTAATACGTTAGTGAGCTTAAACTTAAATTTATCGAAATTGGTCAGAGATATAGCCGTGAATGTATAGATACAAACTTATATTATTGTATCTGAGCCCAGTAAATATAGTCCACATCGTATAATAAAAAACACCCATTATGAAACACTTACCCGAAAAATATTTAACTCATTTAGTTTCAACGAACAAAGGATAGAAAGAATAAAAATGGAATATACAAAGCGTAAGAAAGTGCTCATTAAGAGTTCTAGTAAATAAACAAAAGATAAATTACTGCACGGGCGACAAAATATTAAAAAAGGCATGTAGATTTATGTCGTGTCCCGTGTTGAGCTACGAAAACTGCGATAGCGAATACACCTGTACTTTTTCGTGCGAGAAAAGGAATTAAACATAGCTTAAACAGTTTTTCACTCAACATTATTGAAGGAATATCAAACGGTTTGAAACTTTCACATGAATATACTTCGATCTCAAAACCTGCAACGCACTAGTGACTGACTTGTAGGATTTTAGCTTCGTAATTTATTACCTCCTTAAAAATATATTTTATCATTTGCACTTCTTTACTATAAAATTGTGGATATTGTGCATTGTTTTTTTATGTTTTATTTGTAATGTGTATTAAAATCTCTATATTTTAGTTTATGTAATTTTATCTGAATTGATTATATTGCTATATTTATTTTGAACACCAATACTACTCATGATTTTGTGTTTCTACAGTCGATTTGTCCATCCAAAGGTTGCCTGTAAGAGATTGCTTTTTAGCGATAAGGCCGCTATTTGTACATGGTCATTATATTGTGTAGCTCAAATATATCTGTATCAACTGGTGCACAATAAAGTTTATTCTATTCTATTCTATCCTAGCATTAGATGACACACCTGATTGTTTGTCCTTATAAGCATAAATAGTAACGTTCATCTACAATTTAAACTAGGTTAAACGTTTCTTCGAAAGGTATAATGTATATGATAAATGTATAAATTATAATTTGATTTAACAATTATTTATAATAGGTAGTAAGTCCCTTTTTCTGTAGGCTACTTGGAATCCCTTCGGATCTCCGGCTCCTAGAGGACTGAGGAGCCAATTATGTGGTGATTCCACTGAAAACCACCCCGGCAGCCAGTCTCATGCTATCGCTGACCACTTCAATTAATCAGCTACCAAAAGTCTCTGGCAGCTTGCGGCCTTCTCGGCGACTGGTGTCGCCACAGACGTAGTCTTGGCTCGGGATCTCGGCACTCACCCGATCCCGTTCAGCGGTCTCTTTCTGGAGCATTACAACTTTACAGGAAGAGACCACTACGCAAGTTATAAGTCGTTATAAGTAAGTGGGATAGTCACGCTTCGGCTTTCATTACAAAATCTTTAAATTAATAATTATGGAAATAGAATATTTTGTGTACTACGTCTTAAACTATGAAATAATGTATAAAATATGTGCAACCTTAGTTTTTTTCAAAATGCATTAATGAAACCTGTAGTGTCGTCATTCTGATTCCTATCTTACGAGACACTTTACCAGCTTAACTTTGCTTGGATCTCAATCCTTCTCATTCTGTCATTCTATGTTAAATGATCATTTAATATTGAGAAATATAATAATACAAATAAACTACATTCAGGTGTTAATAAACTGTTTCTATCGCGGTTTCCATGGCTCCTACGGAAAACTTAGAACAGCGACGGTGTCAGTTACACAGAAAAAATATTTCCTTGAAAATCTGCGATAAGATACCAGACACGAAGTTTTCGAACAAGTAAAATATTTATATAGAGGTTGGAATCAAACAGTATTTTTTTCAGTACCTACCTTAACACATTTTTATTTTAATCTGTTGTTTAAAAATAACAATATATTGTATAGTCATTTTCAAATTTGATATATTTGTTACACGTTGTTTATTTTTCATAGAAAGTGATATTTACAAAAACACATTCGGTGTTGAATGTTTCTATTAATTTACGTAGAAAAAATGTTGGTGAAACTTTTTTTCCGAAAACTAAAAACAAAAATAGGTATCATAAATATAGACATGTTTATGTGGACAAAAATTTTGAGATGATTTTGATTCACAACATTTTTATTTAAATGATTTAAGACTATAAACACTAGAGCCACGCTGATTTCAGCTCGAACGGGTAAAATCAACGTAAAATGAAAAGCGTTCGTGCTGTCGTGTTTCGTTAGCGAGTGCGAGACCGAAAACCCAATGATGCAGAAGCATCACTAGGCCGCCATGTTGTGAGTCACCATGCTGCATTGTTTGCATTCGCAATGAGAATATCATTCCCGCATCAGGCGGACTAGGGTCTTTTTGGCAGCAACATACATAAAATGAAGACTCTTCCATCTAAATTAAAATTCCAAACATAATTTATCCTTATGATTTGAATTTCGAATTTCAAGACACAATTCACAAAATAATAATACTGAAAATATTTTTTGTTTTAAGAACAAAGGCACTAAGAGATAAAATTCTATTTGGCTTGACTTCCGAAACAATAAGACTATCGTAGACAAAATCCCAGTGGACAAGTATTACAGAGGAATATCGACATATTGACGTTTCCTAATAGTTATAATCCTCGCTACAGGCGTATGATATATATTGGCAATGTTGTCTATGGACAAAAGTGTATTGTATTATATATGTCAGTAGTTACACATTCGTCTAAAGACATGACACAAGTTATCAGTATTAAAATAAAATAGAATAGAATAAACTTTATTGTACACCAGTTTAATACAGCATTCATTTAGGAGCATAACAATTTGATGGCCATGTACCAATGGCAGCCTCGTCGCTAAACAGCCATTTCTTATGGAAAATTATTAATTAAAAAATATATATATATAATATGATAAGTCCCCAACCCGCACTTGGCCAGCGTGGGGACGTATGGCCTTAACCCCCTCCTGAGAGGAGACCCGAGCCCAGCAGTGGGACATTATGGGTTTTTGATTGATATATAATATTGCAAAACATGGGAGAGCAGAACATTGGGATCGGTTCTATGGAACTTGCGTGTATTAAACAAGAGTTAAGTACTTCTTACGTTTCTGTAAGAAAGATACTGTAGGTTCAGCTTAAGAATGGCAACCCTAATATTAAAGAGAAACCCCTCCAATATCAAGGTTACCATATCCCTGAATATTATTCCACCTGTACTGAACTCTAATGATGCCAACTCACCTGTGTTTTTTAAATGATAGGCGTGCATCAGCGAAAATAGTCACATAGAATCGAGTGAACTATTTACTCATTTGATTCTACACTATAAAAACACATATCGTCTCCCATAATATGTGTTTGCAAGTTAAAAATTTAACATATTCTGTAAGCAATGTTAATCACTTTGTATTCGATCTAATTAGCTTACGTACGAATTAGCAAAGCGATCTGTAATTTGTATTTCAAACAAGGTATGTTAAATTTAGTCAAAGTTGAATTTCCTCAGTGAACAGAAAAATAAATCAAATTCCCTACACGAAAAAACAAACTACGGAAAAATCATTTGGAAACTCAACCTCATATTTATTAAAACATCATTACGTTCCTGAACCCTCTATTAGTAGAGATTTCATTTAGTGTTGGATCCCCTAAATCGTTTAAGTTAAACCGGGGATTTTCCCCGAGGTAAAGCATTAAAGGTGCATTCGCTATACTAATTGAAAAGAGGGGAAAAATATTATTGATTGGCCACCTTTTTTCGCTTCGAGACTTCGGGTATATTGGAGATTAAGGAAGTTTTGTTTTTGGGTTTTATGTATGGGAAACACGTCATAAGATTAAGAAAATTAATAAGCGATATTTGATGTAAGTTACAGAGTAATTTTAATAAATTATTTTTCTAAGGAGAAAACTGTGAATACTGTGTCACTTGCACCAAAAAGTTTTCCCAAAAGTATTCTGTCAGGTGTCTGTTTATTTCTTTCAATCTTTTCTTATAAGGTTTCTTTTGAGATAGACTTATGAGTGATAAATCCGTGTACATTAGTTTCCGGGACTTCTTATATTGATAATAAGTTAATTATTTTATTAGTGTTGCATTTACATAAACACAGACTTCTTTGAAACTTTGATTAAACCCAAATACCAAACTTTTAGGGTTTTCTTTTTAATTTATACCTGTGCTTATTAAGCAATGGCAAATATTTTCAGTTACGCCATTGTATCATGAATTATTCATTTTCTGTAGTTGAAATACAAATTTTCATTTAAATTTTATAGGACATCTGAATGTTAAATGTATTGTACAAATAAAAATAATAAAATTGAGGTATATATCTATATATAAGTACAGGACTTTCTTATCTCCATACAAGTACCTACGCTCAGTGGGTGTATTTAAAACATGATTACATTATACCCAAGTACTTATATATAGGTGTGCTCATTACCTACAACCAACAAATCCTTGTCTTCAAACGCCGTAGGTGTGACAAAAACGACATCAATTTACATAATTAATCCGGTTCCCTGTGACACTACTAAGAGGATTACCCTGAACCAAATTGGATGTGGCCATTCTATTATACGTCATACATTTGCTACCGGTTACCTGGATTTTTGTCACAGACGGATTAAAAACAATCAAGCATAAAGTGGTTATTTAGACACGAAAACCAATTACGTTTTTTTATTCCTTTGTTATAGAAACTTTTATTTGCGTGTACCAGAGTTAATTTTGATTTTGTCAGTAGTTTCTTTTCTGCACTAATATATCTCTATAATAAATTTCATCGAGAATCATTTAGCTGTTCTGACGTGATTGAGTAAAAAACTATCCAAAATTGTACAGAAACTTTCTCAGTTAGAACATAAAATGGATTGGCATTCCTTAGTATATTGAAAAGAAATTCAGCACCAATAAGTAGTTATCGAATGTGAATAGACTACGTGCATACGTAATTTACTTATACTCAAAAGAAACCCCTCAAGTGCCACAGAAATGAGATCGGCAAAGGACTATACGACTCTTTGACAATGGTAGCATGTAATTTCTAGACGCTTTTAGCTATGAAATTGCGTCCATAAGTTTTAGGTATTCGTATGTATTGAAATGGTTACAAGTTTAGAGTTCGTGTAGTATAGAACAAATTATAGAGCACCGGTGAACGATGAATTAATCTGAAAACAGGTTTAGAACTAAAATCGGGTAAAGAGTTTTTTCAGTAAACAGTCAATCAATGGTATACGATTCTGAATTAAATTGCGTACGTTTTCTTTAATTTATTACCTTACAAATAATTATTACATAAACTTAAATATTTTGATACATTCAAATTAGATGCCAAGAAAATAAACGGATATCACAATGTTATTTTTTATTGCAAAAGAAATACGTTTGTTAAAAAAAACATTCGAACAGTTCCTGGTTGAAACAACCTATGGCTGGTTTCGTATGTAACGAAGCATAAATGTGTATTATAAATATATACTTTTTCTCTAAACGAGTTTCGTGAAATGTACAATATTTCATGAATGAATTCGTTTTGGGCAATCTCATTTCCTCGTCGACAAAAATGTAAAAGGGAACAAGATACTTGTTAGTAATATCGAGAAGGTTCTGTAGTTTTGTTCCATTTTCTATTTGGCTCGTGTGATCGTCGATGATACGTCAATGTAACTATCCTTAGGACTACATCATCCACGTGACGAAATTGGGTCAGTGAGTTTCTTTTATATCCTACGAACTTGAATGTTGTTTTTGTATAAGAAGGTATAAAATTTGTTATATATATGCTTGTATTAGCATGTGTTTGCTTTATAAAGTGAAAATAAACCATTAATATACGAATACGTAAACGAAGTTTTTATAAAAAAACTGGCCGAGTGCGAGTCGGACTTGCGCATCGAGGATTCCGTACAAACCTGTAGGAATGTTCCATGATGTAACTAAAAAAATGCTTTTCGCAATTTCTACTTTAGAACAAATCTCGCTATTTATGTCGTATCAAATTTCAAGATTCTCAATTCACGGGAAGTGCCCAGTAGGTTTTTTCACTTGCGAGTGGATTAAATTTCCAGTATAAACGTCTGTATCTTTTGATTGCGTTAGCTTAGAAGTTTAATTTTTTCATAGCTCCAAAGATTAGTCGATAGTAGTTTCAGTTTATAAACACATATGCTAATACAAACCGCCTTCAAAATTTAATATCATCATCATCAGCATCAGCCTATCGCAGTCCGCTGCTAAACATAGGCCTCTCCGATTGTATGCAACTTGGTGCGATCCCCGGCTTCTCGCATCCCGCAAAGTTAATTTATTTAATTTTGTAACAATGCTTATAGCAGAGTATGCATGTATTTATTGATTTGACTCTTGCTTGAAATTTTTTTTTTGTTTGATATATATCATAGGTATGTGATAAAATAAATACATCGAAAAAAAGAAAATTTACAAAAGAACTTCAAATCTAGAATTCGTTATGTTTATACATTAAAATCTGTATAATTACGATAAAACACCGATATTTAAATGACACAATACATCGTGTGATAGGTCTACATATATTTCGTTTAGAAACGTAGGTCTTTCAGAGTCGGCATCAATACCAAGTAATTTTCACCTCTAAAGCATCCATTGTGCCCGAGGCGAGAGGTGCGAAGAGATTTGCCTGGCAAATTGGAGGGCCGCACGTAAGCGGCTTATGACGGCCCGTGTCTGCAAGCTGCTATTACAAGTTCTACTGTTAGTTATTATTTATATAAGCTACGTCTTTTGTTGGTAGTTCTGGGATAACTATTGGTTTGTTGAGACCTTTAATTTTACTTAATTTTAATCGTAACTTTGTTATATTTAAATCCATATTCGTTAATATTTTTGCGCTTAAAATTTGACCTATTGGTTACCAAACAAATAATTAATTGTTTAAAAAAACCTTAGTGTTTTTTTTTAATTTTTATGTACTAAGTGTCACTCTCACGACTAAGACGAATCTATTGACACCACTCACATAAAATATGACGAGCCGTTTAGGCTCTAGGGCATGTCAAAAAAATATACACAAATACTTATATACATACATAAATACCCTCATAAAATATAATCCACCTTCTTTCGCAGTCGGATAAAAATATTTACGACATTTAATATTAAAGTAATGAAAATTTAAATGTCATTAAATTGTAGCCTCTTTTGGAGTGTCTTTATCAATCAACCCATCGCTGTCCACTGCTGAATGAAAGCCTCTCCCGACAATTTGAAGAAAATCGCTAACGGCAGATGGATGCCAACTAAGCTAGATCAGGGTAGCTGGCGCTCTGTAGTATCTTATTCATGGCAAGTTTTCAAATTACTTGCTTTAAAATTTATTCAAACTTTTTCTGAACATGATTTTTTTTCACACTTTTTAATAAGTAAAATCACTTTTGAGTAATAAAACCTACCACTGGTGTCATTCACCTACTTTTTTGAGTCTTTTAAAAAGATGTGAATTTATTAAACATAACTACATTTTTACTACTTTTCCCTTTCAATACCCTCCCAACTTATTCATCTTGCCCAAGGTAAGATTACGTCAAAAGGCTGGGTCAATATTTTCCTTTGTAAATACAATTGTGAATCTATGTAAATGTTAGTTTCTTTTAGAAAAAAACTATTATTTTAAAACATTAAGGTAAATAATAATAAACAGTTTATTCATAACAATATTAATGAATTTATTTCACGCTAAAATGAATTTAAAATTATGAGTACTTGAAATTGTAACTGCACTGTCTAAAAATAATAATATGTGGTTAGAGTACTTTGAAATTTATATGTTACTAGCTGCATAACACAGCTATTTTTTCGTTTCTTTCCTATGATGCTCAGCTCATTTTGGGTGTAGCGTGATATTATACGAGTATAGCCTAACCTTGCTCAAACCTTACTAAATGGGCTGTCTAACAATAAAAGAAATGTTCAAATAGGACGCTCACGCATGATGTTGTGACCGAGGAATATAGAAATTTATTTTTGTAAATTCTACTACCATTTTTCATTATTTTGAGAAATCAGCATTGGAAATTTAATGAATTGTGGTCGAGCATCGAACATTTGTGATTTCTAATTTAGATTTCAGATACGAACCAAAACCTGCAATGCCTTAGCTAACTGCGGTCTTACTACTTTACTTTAATCTCAGTGTTGTTAGTATGTATATTTTGTATTAATAGTAGATATGCTATGCAGATTTACTGATCTATGTCTTAGCCAAATCTCTTCGAAATATGTTTACCTATTACGATGTCATTGAACATAATTATCTCCTGACGTAATTCTCAGCAACTTTCTTATTTATTTCAATGGTTGTTTATGAAATTAACTTTATAAAGATTAAAAAAACTCTAAGAAATATAAATTGTAAATTGAATACAAATTTGGATCTTATAGTATATGACTCCGTGGCGCAACGGTAGCGCGTCTGACTCCAGATCAGAAGGTTGCGTGTTCAAATCACGTCGGGGTCAAAATCTTCTTTTTGCAACATTTTTTTACCACAAATAAATATTTGTATTATAATATAAATAATTTCTAAATATTTCTTTGTCACATTGCCTACATTAATTACTTTTTAAAAAAAATTTTGACTTGTCATTCTTAAATCTTTAGGTTTTTAAACTAACGTAATCTGTATATTGGAAGTCAGTTCTTGCCCATAAACAAGTGAAATCGAATAGTTACAAGCTGATTGCGAAATTTTCAGTTGCATTACTAGCTGTTAAATCTATTATATGAAATTCTCGTGTCGCGGTGTTTGCTCCAAACTCCTTCGAAAAAGCTGGACCGATTTTTAAGAAATTTTGTGTGTCTATAGCGTAGGTCCGAGAATCGGCCAATATCTATTTTTCATACCCCTCATCAAGGTCTCAACTCAATTTTTTTTTCTTTTTTTTTAAACATGGCTATGTAACGTTTGCCGGATCGGCTAGTTTTTGTATATAATTCCCGTATCCGTTTCTGCTCACGATGAACTTAGAAATTAACTAAGCGATTTTTATTTTTTTGTGTTTTGCTTGCCTGCCTAAAATGGATAGTTAACATCACTTAAACCAATATTAACTTTGTGTTTGGCTAGAAATATGTTTGGAAAATTCTTGAATAGGTGTCGATATATTCAAGAATGAAAAAGAAGATAGAAAAATCTGAGGATTATGTTTCGGTTGTTATTTAACCATTGCGAACCCAACCCAACTGGAGACCACTTATTGTGAATAAATTCAGCTTTACTTACCCTCGCCTTTAATAAATCAGCTACTTATTTACCACTGACGAATTTCTAATAAAGGCAATCGATTTTGTCCATAGTAGTTAAATATAATAGCTGGTCCAGCACAGTTATTTGACTACTTCGAAACCGAACCTGCTAAAGTTTTGGTCGCTGGCAATTCAAGAGATTGTTAGTAATTTAGCTATCAGTTTTGGTTCTATGAATTTCCTAGATTTGAATTGTTTTCAGTACTTAGAATTCTAAGACGAAAAGAGTTAGTGTTTCATTCGAATCGAATGAATATCTATCGTTTATACGTAGCAACGACAGTTCGTTTTGGTAATAAGCCCGATATTAGGTACACTATATCTATAAAGACATAATGTACCTAATAACGAGTTTATTACCAAAACGAACTTGCCATAGTAAGGTTTCGGAATTTTCGTTGTTTGATGTTAACTTGTAGACCATGTAGTTGGTATTAACCAACAATTGTTACATTAGCGACGTAGTATGATGTCCAAAGAGATTTATTTATGCATTTTTATTATGCCTGATGTAAAAATCAAAGAATAAAAAGCACAATTAGAAGTGCTTTAAAGTTTGGAACAGAAGACAAGATGGTGGAAGCTATAAGACAATAATTATATTCCTTAAAAAAATTTTAATTTCTGATCTACTAATTACTTACCGATTATAGGTATCTTACTGAAAACGTGTAAGATTAGAGAATAGAAATTAGTCGTTGAATTGAGGCCTTTGAAATTTTCAAGTGTTTTAATTTAAATTGACGTGTAAACTCTACGATCTTTGTACGAAATTTAGATTAAAATCGAAAATCTACAATCCATCTAAACTTAATTTAATTTTAAGTATTTTAAATTTAATACTTCTATATACAAAAGATTCCTTTCACTTGTTGATAAATAGATATCATTTACATAATTTGAAGGCCCCTAAGTTTTGTGATATGAATTTTTGCATTTAATACGCATGCGTGTTCAAATCACGTCGGGGTCAAACTTTTTGTTTGAAAAAACGCCATAGATTCCTTTCATTTGTTGATAAATAGATATTATTTACATAATTTGAAGGCGCTTAGTTTTGTGATATGAATTTTTGCAATCAAGACACCGTGGCGCAACGGTAGCGCGTCTGAATCCAGATCAGAAGGTTGCATGTTCAAATCACGTTGGGGTCAAACCTTTTTTTATTTTAAATGAAAGGATTGAATTGCATTCGTTTCTTAAGGTTAAATATGCTTTGTGACACGAGATTTAAAACTAAGTTACAAAAATTGAAGAAAATAATCGAGTGGGAATTGTTTGAAGATAATCAATTTACAACATGAAATATTTCAAAAAGGACTTTGTATATTTTCACAGTGCTCTATCGCTCGATATTAGTCACTTCGTTATTTTTTTGTTTTTGTAAATAACCTATTAAAATTCCGTTTCTTAAATGTCTTCTTTTTTCCCCAATTTGTTTAGTAAAGGTGATTTAGTCTCCTGTATTATTAGTTTTTCAACCGGAAAAGCCTTCTAGCCTTATCACGAAGTCCTTTCATCATTTCCTTAGTCTTCTTCTACTCTTATATCCGTCGACTTCCATTATATACATTTGCCACGTGGGAAAGCCACGCTTCGGCATGAATGGGCCAGCTCGACCGGAGTGATACCACGGCCTCACAGAAAACCGGTGTGAAACAGCGCTTACGCTGTGTTTCATCGAGTGAGTGAGGATACCGGAGGCCCATACCCCAATCCAACGCCCCCTATCCCCCTCACCATCCCCCTTCCCCCCAGGCCGCCATAGTGTGGGTCACCATGCTGCATTGTTCTTTTTCGCATTGAGGATGGTGACCACCACTCTTGGATTCTGCTCATGCTTTCCATCAGGCACGGCAGAGTCATTTTGGCAGCTTAAATATAAAAAAAAAAAAAAAATACATTAAACTTTCTTCACTAAATGGCGCTCATCTCCATCTACTTAGGAAAAGCAATCTAGTGTCGAGATTGTTATTCAAGAATCTCGAATGTTTTTGGAAAAGCAATCGCTTTAATCTAACAACTAAAACGCGATTAAAATGCAAGTCAGTGGAAGTCAAGTGCTAAGATGTGTTTGCATATGATGCATTGTTGTAAAGAAATATATTTATTGCAATTTATTGAAAATAAAAAAAGTTAGAGATTCAAAAAATTTAAGGACGAATGAATTATTCCGCTTGCTTGTAGTATGGACCATACCACAAGCGGAAACCAAGAGTGGATACGAAGATAATTATAATGAAATCTTTTGGTTTTATACACACAAACAACGGAGAGTATAGGTTCCTTTTTTTGCTTTTTTTATATATGGCTCTGCCAAAATAATTACTCAGCCAGATGGAAAGCATAAGCAGAATCCAAGAGTGCTGGACACCATACGCATTGGGAATGCAAATAATATATACAATAATGCAGCTTGGTGACCCACACCATGGCGGCCTAATGATGCCTCTGCATCATTGGGTGTCTGGTCTTGCATTCACCAATGAAACACGACAGCACGAACACCGTCATTTTACCTTGATTATCTATGCGTGGGTAGTATCGCCCCGGTCGAGCAAGCCCGTTTGTGCTGAAATCAGCGTGGCCCTGCAACCTTTTGAACCTTACTACCTTCTATTTAAGATTGTTCGGGACGAGAAATTTAAGTAAGTTTTTAACTAGAACACTTAAATGTAAAATAGAACAAAATGGAGGAAGAATTATCTCATCGGGTCTTCTATTATACTAAGTTAGCAATGCCATCTTGTAGAATAATACTACCGTAGTAACTTTTGACCAAAAGATCAAAAAATGGCATAAATAAATCTGTGAGACTGTGGTCTACCTGAGATTGTGTGGTTTTAGGAAAAAAAAAGAGTTTAGTGTGGTTTTAGGAAAAAAAGAGGCTTAGTGGCATTTATTGTTTACAAAGGACCATTGTCTATGGAACAATGCTTTTTTTTTCATTGAAAGCTTTACTTGATAATAGTCTGTATGGCTCACTGTTATTCATACAAACCTTTAATGCGGAAATGTATCTGACTTAATCTATAGAGCGAATATGTGTGGAATTAACAGAAGAAGTTGGCCACGGCAAACATTTAACTTTCAAATTAGCGATGTTCTGACAAAGTGAAATGTGCAGAACACCCTGAACTGATGAGCATGCATGTATCACTTGAAGAATGTGTACGAAGCAAAAGAAGTGTGTCAGGACCGTAGCAAGTGGGGATTAACTGTCTCTGCCTACCCCTCTGGAAAACAGGCGTGAAGATTTGTATGTATGTACCTTTAATGTGTTTATGTTGAATTTGGAATGCGTTTCAGAGCTCATATTTTATTTTACAACGATATGAAGTTGTGCAGGAATGACAATAAATAGAAATTTAAAACGGTGACAATGATTAAAAATTAGACCAAAATATATAGAAATCACAGTGTAAATACATATATAGTAATATTATAATATGACACTGTAGGAAGATATGCAAAAATAAGTAATTATATCATTATAAAATAATTATAAGCCTGCTAAATTCCAAATCTGTTCAGCCAGTTTGCGTTGTACCTACTCTCATAAAGTTTCAACCACTCGAATTTTTATACACCTATTTAACTAAAAACGAATTGTCTTTGACCCACATTTCCATTTACCAAACAACCTCTATAAAATCCTGTACAAGACAAAGTCATTTACTATATGAATTGACTAAATGGCTAATTACGGATTTCGATAATGACGATATAAATTCAAATCAATACGATTTATTAGCCGTAATATGCGTTAACGGTCATTTTACTTTGCTAAATTAGGTATCTAATGATACCACGCCATTGTCTCACGGAGTATTAAAACTTCTATGTAAGTGATCCATGGTCGATCGATTGTTTTTAGGATAAGGGGCAAACGAGTCGACGGATCGTCAGATGGTAAGCGATTACCGCTGCGCATGGACACAAGCAAAACCGGAGACATCACAAGTGCGTTGCCGACCTTTGGAGGATAGGAAGGGGGTTGGGAGAAGGGTTTGGAGTATGCCCTACGGTATCTTCTCCGCACTCCATTCACTCCGTGCAACACAGCGCAGGCGCTGATTCACAAAGGTTTTCTGTACGGCCGTGATATCACTCCGATCGGAAGTAAATAAGTAGTACTAGTCCTAGTTAGGAACACAAAGAAGAACTTCTCTAAGGAAGGTCTATATCCACAGACAAGTGTAATATTGAAAGCTCTTAATGATGGCTAAAATGTGTGTTGAAATTCATTGGCTGGAAGATCAAATTCAAGTAGCATTTCAAGCGACTCCGTGGCGCAACGGTAGGGCGTCTGACTCCAGATCAGAAGGTTGCGTGTTCAAATCACGTCGGGGTCAAACTTTCGTTTTTGTGGTATCACTAAATAAAAGTTTATTTTATATCATCTTTTACAAATTTATATTAAGTAAATTACAATATGAATCATGTGATTGTATTCTTTGAAAAATCTCTTTTTTTATTTACGGAAACCGGGATGAGGAGGATTTCGCCTACATTTCATTGTCAGAAGTAGGTTTCTTTTTCAGGTGAAATTATGTTGCATATGTAGAATGTAACCAAATGAATAATAATGCTGTTATAACCGTTATTTAAATAAAATGTTAAACGCAAAGATTTTTAGCTTTCCTGTAACTGGACTGACAATTGTAATCTATACTAATATTTTAAATTCGGACCAGAGCCAGACACGGCTAAACTGCTGAACTGATTTAGATGAATTTCGATAAAGAAATAGATTGGACCTTGTAGAAGGACAAAAAGATATTGCTTCCTTAAAATAATTAATTTGATTTCAATTGAAAAAAAAAACCTGTTTTTTTCTCTTCTAGAGAAGAAATTTAGAGGAACCCTTCTTCAGTAAGCCCTTACAACATATAATGTATCACCTGTAAAACAATATATAGTTACGGTCTTATTTAATGCTTAAAGTTAATGTACCTAGATGACTGAGTTTTTTTGGGTAAAAAATAATCTTATGTAGATCATTGTATCGTATTATATAACGTTTATGAATAAGGCTGTGAGTTCATTTTGTTTCTCTAATTCATGATTCAACCTGACTGGCATCAAACGTACGCTTCATTCATTGGGCTATGTCTCATGCAGTTCACAGTTTCCCCTTGTTCGCATCGGTCGGTCATCAATAAGGACGATTTGATTTGTACAATATAATAAAAATAACACTTTTTGTTCCACCATTTGATTTTTACAGTTTCTCTTAATCTCAGTAAAAAAATTGAACTTTATAAATTAGTATAAGAGAATTCGTTGACGACCATACTAGTGTAAACTGTGCTACAGTCGTTAGCGCCTTCCTTCTTACATCCATTAAATAGAGACTAGAATTATGAACACTTAAGAGTATTTCGTTTTAATAACGGTAGTAAACTATTATTTTGTTATTATTAATTGATAATAATAACAAAATAATAGTTTAAAAAGAGATGGTTTAAAAACTGTTTCCACTATCGATGTGAGTTATGAGTGTATCAGTTATGTTATGTGAGTATGTCATGTGTATATATGTGTGAATGTGTGAGCGTGATGTGTTATGAGTGTGATATCTCCTGTAGGATGTGGTTTGATGAATAAAATATTATTCATCAAACCACACGACAAGCACCAACTGTCGAATATTAAAATAATCTGCAAAACCGGTACACCAGCAAAGAAGTTATAAAGCACCTTACACACAAAAAAAATACAATCAAATTGGAAACCTTCTTTGAAGTCGGTTTAAAATGAAGGGAAACCGAGTTGATAGATTTTAAATCTAAATTAGAATAAATTATTTTAAAAAGCAAAAGTATCTCATTAGTCTATCGATATCATAGACTCCTGATAACGATCACTTCCTAAGACTGATTGAACGACACAGCCTTTTTCCAGTGTCTACGAAGGTTCGATCCGTTGGACCAACAAACAAACCATAAAGTCATAAATATGCTTCAAATTTAGGGACGCGGCTACTTAAAATGCATGCAAAATTTACTTATATTAATTTTATCTAGAGATATTTTCTTTGTTACGTTAAAATTTTGAAACATCTGAGACCATCTAGCTTCAAAGTAAGTAAATCTTGTACTATGAGAACCCGATTAACTACAATACAAATTAACTGTATGTTTTACATTATTTTCTTCGTTTTTTTTGTTCGGATGTTTAACAGATTACTAGTGGTCGTCCAGTGGTCTAACTTCTACCAAAATAATTTATTTACTTATAGTTTATTTGATTTTTGTTTTTTTGCACACTTCTCCACATAAACTTTAACGGTGCCAAATTCCAAACTCCTTCTTTTTTTTGTTTTTTTTTTATGATATAGGTGGCAAACGAGCAGACGTATAGCCTGATGGTAAGCGATTACCGCCGCCCATGGGCACCCGCCACACCAGAGGCGTCACAAGTGCGTTGCTGGCCTTTTAAGAAGAACTAAGTTTACGTTTTAGTTGAAAGTAAAAAAAAGATGATTATATAGATATAATATCAATATTCTAATCTCATACTTAATCATAATAACATACATAATGATTAATTAATCAATTACAAATTTTGGTTTATCAGTTAATAAAATATTTTTACAGATAGAACAAATATCTTCAACAAGATTAGAACATAGTAATAAATAGAAATATAAGTACAAAAAGCAGTTTGTGACCCCGACGTGATTTGAACACGCAACCTTCTGATCTGGAGTCAGACGCGCTACCGTTGCGCCACGGAGTCTATACGTGCTAAACGCAAAAATGCATATCACAAAACTTAGTGGCCTTCAAATTATGTAGATAATATCTGTTTATCAACAAGTGTAAGTAATTTATAGCGTTATTTAAAATAAAAAAAACGTTTGACCCCGACGTGATTTGAACACCCAACCTGATCTGGAGTCAGACGCGCTACCGTTGCGCGACGGAGTCACCGTGGCGCAACGGTAGCGCAGTGTTATTTTAAGTACAATAATGAGAGGTTACAAGAACATGATACCTGGCTAGCTATAGCCAGTCTTGCTTGGTCTACGTCTCTTTTCAATCATGCTCAACTCCTATTGTTCTAAGAGTGCAATTAACTATCCTTACTTAGGCACTTTAATAAAACACACATTTAATAATTATAAATTTCATCAAAACAAAATTACGTTCTGAACTGGACCAAATTAAAATGGGACAACACGGGCAGCACCAGCTTTAAAATAAAAAGTTATCATTAAAATCGGTTCACCCACCTGCTACTTATGAGGTAACAAACATAAAAAAATACAGTCGACTTGATAACCTCCTCCCTTTTGCAGTCGGTAAAAAAATTGTAAAAGTCTGTAAGATGGTTTCGAAGTTCACCGTGAGCAATAATGTGGCAAAAGAATTATATATGGGACCAGCTAACTCACCCAACCTCGTCTGTGCCTTCTGGTGCCCGTAACATGATGTATAACATCTTGAAAAAATGACAATCTTAAAATATAATATGTCTATGAATCATTGACTTTTCTTTTGCATTTTAAAAGGAAACAAATCTTTCATACATTATTATTGTGAACTTTATGTACCTCGACACAAGCAATGAAAGCTCTCAAAAGGGAAAATCTACCGTTTTGCGACATTTGTTTTCGATACTCCGGTCTTCTTCTCAATAACCGGGCTCTCTTTCACTAAAAGAATTTTCCAAATAGGACCAGAACTATTTGAGATTAGTGTGTTCAACCAAACAGTTAAACAAACTTATAATATTAGTATGAATTAGTATAGATATATTGCTTAGGGATATTATATGCTAGGAGGGCGATCTAAAAACCGTAGGTGGCTGAGGTACGTCGGGGTTCCAGATTCACCGACTTCTGCTACCAGAGGCAGCGTGCGATTTTAGTCGGTATGAGTCCAACATTGTCTTTTTTTATGGAAAATGTGGCAAACGAGCAGACGTATCGCCTGATGGTACGCGATTACCGTCGCCCAATGACACCCGCAACACCAGAGGCATCACAAATGCGTTACCGGCGTATGGGCGATGGATAGTTGGATGGAGGGAGGGGTTTGGGCCTTCGGTATCCTCATTCGATGGGTGAAACCCAGTGTAGACGCTGTTTCACACCTGTTTCTGAAAAAAGGATATCATATGCTCAAGGATGTGACTAAAAATACTGCTTTTTTATTAGAATTAAAGTAATCTCTCAGTAAAACCTTATAAACCTATATAGTAACAGGCTTTTAGTAGACACATAGGGACTGCATCACTTTCAAACATTTGAATGTTTTATGATAAAAAGACTTTTATTATATTACTAGATTTGTTTAATTGTTTTATGAAAAAAACGATTTAAGAACCTTGCATATGTTCAGTAATGGACATCATGAATGAATTAATATGAGGATGATAATGTTGAGGTAAAAATTGAAATTGATTAAGCATGATACAAAGTGTAAAAATGTATTGTAATAAATTCGTTTTGTTTAAGAGCTAAAACAAACAAAACAAATTAATATAGTATATTCGTAGACCTTCGTTTAATGAAACCGATGTTTCGTATCGTCGCGTGTCCGTAAACGAATCAAATAAGTTAATGAAGACAAACGTAATGACTCTAAATGACCGCATTTATACGACTATCTTGTCCTACTAACTTCGATTTGTTTGTCTCTGTATTAATAGTTTGTTACGTTTTCAACATTATGTAGAATAATCATTTGGTTTAAGTTTATTTTTAAAGAGAATCTCTAGGTTGAAATTGTCTAGACAGCCAGGCATATCGGAATGAATTAAATTTTCTTTTAAGATTCTAAATATGGTAATCTTAAACATAATGATTAAGATTTAGCAAGCTGAAGTGGCAGTGAGCTGGCCATATTAGCCGCAGAACTGATTACAGTTATGGTGAACGGGTTCTTCAGTCGAGACCGCGTCTCGGCAAAAGTAGTGTGGGACTTCCACAGGCCACTGACCTTGGGAGAGGCACGTTTCGGCATGCATGGGCCGGCTCGACCGGAGTGATACCACGGCCTAACAGAAAACCGGTGTGAAACAGCGCCTGCGCTGTGTTTCACCGAGTGAGTGAGGATAACGGAGGCCCATAATCCAACCCTTCCCCTCATCTCCCAACCCTATCCCCCAAGGCCGACAACGCACTTGTGATGCCTCTGGTGTTACGGGTGTCCATGGGCGGCGGTAATCGCTTACCATCAGGCGATACGCCTGATCGTTGGCCCACTATTCCATAAAAAAAACAGACCCGATGATGATGATACCGTGGGAGAGCCACGCTTCGGCATGAATGGGCCGGCTCGACCGGAGTGATGCCACGGCCTCACAGAAAACCGGTGTGAAACAGCGCTTACACTGTGTTTCATCGAGTGAGTGAGGATACCGGAGGCCCACCCTCACCATCCCCTTTCCCCCCAGGCCGCCATAGTGTGGGTCACCATGCTGCATTGTTCTTTTTCGCATTGAGGATGGTGACCACCACTCTTGGATTCTGCTCATGCTTTCCATCAGGCAGGGCAGAGTTATTTTGGCAGCTTAAATATAAAAAAAAAAAAAGATCTGTGGAAGACGGCTGGCAGGAGCTGGATGGGAAAAGCCGAGGATCGCACCAAGTGGCGTAAGGAGAGGTCTGCACAGTTGTGCAGCATATACGCTACGGTTTACCTGTAAAGATGAAATTTTAAGGCAAACCTGTAAGGTACAGCCTCATGTATGGTTACCCTTTACTAAATTTTTCCACGATCAGTACTCTGCAGCAGAGTAGTGTGTTAGTGAACAATTTAAACTTTTATATCTGATCTTGATGACTTTATACATGGAAAACGTTTGGCGATTATTACTCGATTTCCATGACTTTTGTTCACCAAAAAAGTGTTCAACGCATCTAAAGAAGTTTTCACTTCAAAACACACATACTCCTTATTGCGATAAACACAAATTCTTTGAAATACTCTTC
This sequence comes from Hyphantria cunea, assembly GCA_003709505.1. Taxonomy (NCBI): domain Eukaryota; kingdom Metazoa; phylum Arthropoda; class Insecta; order Lepidoptera; family Erebidae; genus Hyphantria; species Hyphantria cunea. The sequence continues at coordinate 894,205 of PKRV01001347.1, forward strand.
AAAATATGAGAGACATATGACTACGATAGTTCATCTCACGTACTAAACACTTGAAACTACACTACTTCACACAAATGAAGAGACCGATATCAAGCATCGATATTCCCTTACCGATTACCAGTACGTAACTAGAATCGAATCGGAATATTACCGTGAAGTGCTCTCCACCGACTTGAGTGGCATACGATACGGATCAACGCATTCGTTACAGCCAAAGGAAATATATTCGATTTGGTAATGCGTTTGGGATTATCTTACCTTAGAATATATAAATCGAGTCTCAATTACAAGGTTATTTAAACAGTTGTCATCATATTTTACTAATTATGATTTTTATAACTCGATGTAAGAATACACCGCCCGTGAATTTCAAAAACTACCACACTTACCTTTAGTCTCTTTAGAACACTAGATATCAAGAGATTTTCCAGGCGTTCCAGTACACTATCTAAAACTTCCAACATATTTTGTATTTAATAAAATATGAAGGTCTGTACAATAAAACAAAAAATCTGGCAATTTATTGGCGTTATAAATACCTAATTTAACCACTTTTATATATAATACAATATGTATTATATATAGTTGATCTCGTTTTGCCATATTATTTTCTTTTTACCCAACAAAACGGCAATCAGATACAAACAGAGCGTGGCTAATAACGCTATTTCACTGTATATAGTTCTGTATACGTCAATTTTCGACGAGACAACAACACATCGACCCTTCAACAAACAAGTATGTATGTATATCATAGAGTTCAACTCTTGTTGACTCGAGTTGATCGCAGTCAGCTCGTACTCGCTTGTTATGACTATCATGAATATTCAGGCGGCCGCGGGCGCTTGCGAACTTCGAACAACTAACCAACAATCAGCGTGAGAATTATGAAAAGTTTTTAAGAAAAAATGGATCTATTTATTAGTTATTTGAAAGACGCAAGCTTAGTGAGTTTTCGTGAACTATTCAAACCCAAATATGGCTAATAATGTTAATTTAAATTATTATAAGACTGACATGTGTGACTAATAACATTATTTTTAGACCATGTTTGATGTTTATTATGTAGAATTACAAAAATAGATAAAAATAATCTACCATTAAGTTTGATCCCTATTACGTGATTGTCAGTTTTGCTAACGCTAAATAATGTAAAGGCATATAACAGTTTATACACATATAAGATATGACCTGTAAGACGTGGCCTTACTCAGATATTAGGGGTAGCGGGTTCAACTACTATTAAAATAATGTATTATAAACGCTTCTCCTGAAAACGTACATATAGATTTGTCAATATTAATGGGCAAATAAAATCATTTATAAATTGCAATAGGCCTGTTTAAAATAAGTCCGTAGTATATAACTTAAGCCTCGCAGCTGTCTAGATACCTAAGTTTCCAAGTGATATTATAATTTTACATATGTTCAAAAAAATTTGTGACATATTATAAAATTATACAGTTATTTATACCCCTAAACCTTGTTTATAAATACAGTGAATATTGGCTTGTAACTTTTGAGTTTTTAATTTTAGTTGGGTTTCTTTGATAGGAAATGACGTAAGAACTGGCGCAATAAAAAATAAAAACAAAATTTACTCCATCAATCGCTATAATATCAATACATTTTGGCATCAATAGTATTTTGGCTCCACTTCCACACATTTCAATTTTTGCAGTGTACTCAAATCAACATTTTAATTAATATAAATTCCCAGCAATCTGGATAATTCTGTTATTCTATACAATATTTAGGCAGTGATGATAAAATGAAATATCTGGGGCGTCCAGGCAATGTATGAGATATTATGAATAGTATTGTCCATTACATACTTAGCCTAGTACTTGTACTTATACAGATGTAGTATCTAATGGTCCATCGGAAATGTGTAACCTGTGTATATCCATATCTACCTATCAACTAACAGGCAAATAAAATTGGAAATACACTGTAGTATATACAGAAAATATTGTTCAACGTGATTCCTACCCAATGTGTCATTAAGCTTCTAATTTACAGAATACAGTCGAAAATTGTGTCCGGCCTATAATTTATCGGACGTAGTTGCGTTGTTGGCGGGTGAAATAATCTACCAGGTACTTAGTGGTAGACTGATATACGGTTCAACTTATAACTAGTGAATTATAGTATTTACGATATTATTGTAAAAAAATCGGCTTTAAAATAGTTTTGCTGACTTGAATCATGAATGAATCGTGATAAAAATATCTAAAGGTGTTTTTTTAAGTGAAAACTCCAACTTTCAAAATTTTTTTTGACTTCTTATATAATTATATAAAATTATTTATACCCCTAAACTTTTTTTATTGATCACTCTAAACATTGAAGATTGAATGCAGTGAATATTGATTTGCAACTTTTTGAGTTTTTGATTATAGTCTGGTTTCTTTGATAGGAAATGACATAAAAACTGGCGCTGAAATAGTTTTGTTGACTTGAATCATGAATCGTGGAAAAATTTCTTAAGGTGTTTTTTTAAGTGAAACCTTATTCAGCCGCGTTGAGCACTTTTTGGTAGGAGAAAATCTTATGAGTTCGCGTCACCGGCGTCACCGACACGCAGATGTCACAAAACTTGTTTGGCCGCGTTGAGCTCTTTTTGGTAGGGGAAAATCTTATGTGTTCGCGTCACCAACATGCGAATGTTTGATTTTTATTATTTTAATTACAACATTATGGAATTTCTAATTTCTCTAATTCTAAGTTATAAGCTTTCACTTCTATCGGCCTAATGACTACCATTTTTTTTATTATAAATTATTTTGACTTTTAGTATAATCAATAATGATGTGCATGCACCGGAGTCTGTCATGTAAGGAACATAAAACTACTCTACTCTGTCTGATGTCAAGCATAAGCAGAATCCAATAGTGGTGGTTACCATACTCTTTGCGAATGCAGACAATGCTACAACGCAGCATGGCAACCCACACCAGGACACACATCCTTGTGCCTCCGGTCTCGCACTCACCAGCGGAAAATCACGATCGCTGTCATTTTACACTGCTTTTCTAGGCGAGGGTGGTACAACCCCGATAGAGCCGGCGCAACCGTGCTGAAATCAACGTGTCTCTATACCTACACTTACACCACGGTACATTTCCTCAGGTTCGCCAGAAATCCGAAACCGATAAATACAATGAATTAAATAAACAATAATCTATTTAGATGATTAACCGAATATGTTTCAAAACATAAAACTCAAGAACCGCTCGAGTAATTAGGTTTTTTTAATAGTTTCGTTATGACACATGCAAGGTTCTTATGGAGAGAAAAGACGTAAAAAGCGAGGAATAATAAAAAGATACATTTCTATTGGATTTGAACAGGCCAATAATATTTGAAAGAACGAAGTATATTGTGGCAGTTAATAATAAAAAAAGTAATACAATTAATTACAGTGCAATATTCAAACCATTACAATGACGGACAGAATTGATCAAAAGTTCAAAAAAATATTTCCCCGAATTGCTCCATTTCCCAGTTTCTTGAGTCGATAGTTCGTATGAAAAATAATATCGTTCTTAAATATTGTATACCTAACCATCTGCACTGATTTATGTACACATTTATCAATTTTTATTACTCTACTAGCTATCGCTCGCGATTTTTCCTAAATACGATTTTCATTCACATTTTCAGCCTTATTTATGGCGTCTTAAGAAACATCATTTATATTTTAGTACAGGCGATTATCTTTTTTATAATTTGAATAACTTTTACTCAGCTGCATGACTTTACAGAGTGAAATATTATGTTCGAAATTTGAAACTACAAAGAGATAGTAACAGCAATTATATTTTGCCGAACTTCCTATCACCATTTTTTGTTGTTTACCGCCATTACTCATGCATATTTTAAAAAATTACGACAAATTTGTTTTAGTATCTGTGCCCGCCTCACCGTTCTATGGATGGTGTACAGTCCCAGCCTTAAGATAACTTAAAACTTCCGGTTTTCTTCTAATTTTCTTCTATGCAAACCTTGTCCTCACTATAAAAAAAACACTTAAAAAAAAGTCAGTTCAAATTGGTGTAGCCGATCGGAAGTTATGCGCGTACATGCATTTCGGTAATTCATTTTTTTTATGTAGATAGATTATTTAACAATTGCGGGTAGCTCAGTGGAGCGAAGCTAGTCTGAAGAAAGTACCTTCAGTTACTCCTTGCATCATCAGCTATCTACCAGTGAACTTCTTGCCAAATCGGTCCTGCCATTACAGAGTTTAGCCGGAAGAAATAGACAGGCAGATTGAAAATGATGTAAGTGCCACTACACACAGTACACTTTTAAAAGCATTTAGTGATAAGAGTAATAATTTGAAATCACAAATAATAATAGTTAGCTGAATATAGGCCTCCGTTTAGAAAGTAAATTTTGGCCAATAACAATGATTGGGCTACAAACATTTACTATATTTTTTTTATATGTATGGCTCTGCCATAAGGACTCTACTCTGCCTACGGAAAAAAAAGCAGAATCCAAGAGCTGTGGTCACCATGCTCATTGCTCGTGCGGGCAATGCAATAATGCAGCTGTGACCCATACTATGGCGGCCTAGTGATGTTTCTATATCATTGGGCTTCCGGTCTCGCACTCACTGTATTTTTTTTTTACGTTGATCTTCTGTGCGAGGGTCGCCTACACCATATTGCCTACATCACATCATACCGGTACTAAACCATACCTCGGTACTTCCCTCCAGGTTCCCCGGAACAATCATTCAATACAATGAGTGAAAAACTCATTCATTTTATCATTTTATTTAATCAACCATCTGATCACTGCACTAACAGTTTGCCCAACACGTACAGCGAGCCATAACAAAAATATAGTGTTTCAAATACGATAAAAGATATTTATGTATACACACAGACAATTTCAGTTAAAAACAAGCTGAAAAAATCTCTGAGTCATAAGGCTAATAATATTATTACAAACGATACTTGGATACAATTCAAATCCTTACAAACAGTTGCATAAAACTACGATAGTAGCTGGCTAGGGTTATCACGCTTATATGCCTTATAATTTTAAGAAAAAATATCTTATATTTAGTTTTTTTTATTTTCTTATGGCCCAGTTAGTATAACATTATTTCTCATTGTTCAGCTCTCATTGCGGCTGTCAAACACACCTTTTTAACACTGTTAGATTGAATTCGTCATCAAATTTTGAGTTTAAAACCAGTTATTTAATTTTATAAACTATATTTATTTATATTATATTGTCTGTTTAGTTGGACTAGTGGCCTAAGCGGCACATCGCTTTCTACCGCGCCAAGTTTTGTGGGTCCAAATTCACAAATCGTTGTTCTAAATCTGGGTGTTCCTTGCATCCGTTTCATGTATGTTTGTAAAGTTTCAAAGCTATACAGGAAGAATACTCCTAATGCGGGAGATGTCTTTAAAATGAAAATGAAAATAAATGAAATTTCACAATCAGAGCCGCAGCCGGTGTCTATGTTGGTAAGTACAGCTAAGAGAAGCCTGTATATTGAAATTGGTGCAGCGGTTTAGCCGTGAAAGCGTGTCAGAGAGACAGGCTTACTTTAGAATTCGTAATATTAATGTGGATAATAGCAGTATATCTTTCTCAATATTATTAATATGAGCTCTATATTATATGCTCTTCCTGCTAAATAGTTTTTAATACTGAAAAATTGTTATCTTTGCACCCTTTTACATAGACATAGTCCTCTCCTTCTAAAATTATAGCCTATCAAACCTTTTGACGTGATAAACATAGAAGTAATTAACGGTAATAAATTAAGAGTCCTAATTACCCTAATGAAAAAACTATAAAACTACCAGGCCAACATTCCCTTAGAATGATTCCCAAGCTATTTCATTTATTTCAACAAGTGAAAAGATGGACTCGGTTAGAGACCCCGTATTGCAGCGTATAAGTGGACTTCAGTGAGCACTAGACTTCTATTATAGCAATTAAACTATTGACACCCCTAAGGCGCTGCAAGCAAAGCCGGATATGCGCGGCTCACTTTACGATTATTACTTCCTTTGCGCTCTCACTGTGACACTAGTGGGTACTGAACGCTTGTTTTATTGTTTATTATTCTTTCAATGGGGATGAAATAAAAGAACGATCGTAGCAGACAAATAAGGGTAACAATGAATAAATCGGGGTGCGCCTTAAGTGTGTTTTGATCTTTTGTAATAGACGGTCTGATTGTCGTTCCGGTCACATTTGATATTCATTACAGGGGAATAAAGCGTTATTATCAGTCTGTGTTTTTAGTTTTATACAGGCGCTCATAGCCCAGTTGCGCTCGGTGACTAGAAACAATCACAGAGGGTAAGCAACGACGGCGCGGTCACTTCCTGGATGGGTGACCGTTGGTGGCATGTTACCATGAACGTCTCCGTGATTCGGAGGTCACGTTAAGCAGTCGGTCCCGGTTGTTATCATACGATAACAGTCGTGAAGCTTAGTAGGAGGCCTAAAAACATCCAACGGCAAGATAGGTAGCCAAAGCGTATTCTTGCCAGTTTCCAACTCGCACTTGGCCAGTGTGGGGACATATGGACTTAACCCTCTCTTGAGAGAAGACCCGAACCCAGCAGTGGGACATTATGGGTTGTTGACGATGATGAAAAATTACTATATCATACACAAATAGTATGTATCGAATTGAGAAGAAGCTGTCAGCTTTTTACAATTTTTCGCGTTTATATCGGAAGGTAGGTATATAGGCGTATGATAGGATTTCAATCTGTGCATGAGGTCTCGGGTTCGATTCCCCGGTCGGGCCAAATGTTTGTATGATCTGCAAATATTTGTTTCGGCGTTTGGATTGTTTTTTTCTATGGTATAGGAAGCAAACGAGCAGACGTATCGCCTGATGGTAAGCGATTAACGCCGCCCATGGACACCCGCAACACCAGAGGCGTCACAAGTGCATTGCCGGAATTTTGTGTGTTTTCTATGTTAAATATGTACGTATTTACAAAAGAAAAGTAGAATATATGTTTATATCTGTTGTGTGTTAAAATATCCTGAAATATTTATTTATATTATTATTTCTGATGGAATGGCAACAACGGTTCTTTTTATTTGTTCGCGAACGGTTGATGAGGACATTACTCGAGGTGGATCACTGAGTTGCTCAATTCTTAAAAGCCATGGTAATTTTAAGAGCAAATTACACTCATTCAAATTAGTCGCTTCACCATTGTGTCAAGGCTCAATACCTGATTATAGCTGTGAATAGTCTAGTTCATCATATCCTTTAAGAATGTACTCATTGGAACAATGAAAGTAACATAATGCTGAATAGCTAACAAATGATATCTGTGGCGGTACAACATGGGAATCGTGTTTTAATTGCGGAGAATTTCTGTGCCTTTAGGCGATTCTAGCATACATACCATACATAGTAATTAAATATAGCTCTCTTAGGACCCATAATATTTTACCCATGGTGCTTCCCGTTTTGAAAAAGGTGTCTGCCTATTTCGACTCTTTTTCTTTGAACATTTTCTCTCCCGCTTTGCTAAGGAGGCAAGTGCATTTATTATATTACAAACTCCTCCAGTTTTCTTCTGATTAATTTCGTTGCACATTCCAGGACAGTTTAAATTTTCCTGGGACATCCCGAGTGTCATAACTCGGTGTGTTCGTTGGTCAGTGCTGTTGATCCTGGTGTACAGGAGTTACAATAGTGGGCATGTGGGCGGGATTAGTCCCATTAAAATAAAAAGAATATACGTACGTATATATCGTATAAATTAGGTAATAGAATCTATATACCTTTGAATCCATTATTAACTATATTTCAATTAAATTTCATAGTAATGTTTTATCTTATTATAATTTTGATTATTTTTTTCAATTGCTTACATCCGATAAAAAACCTAAACTAAAAAAGAATATCAAATGTAAAACGCACTTATAGAAGGATCAAGGTACCATACAACTACACAATTTTTGGTTAAATACAGATTTTGATGCATTTACACGGCCCTAATTTGGAGAATGTTAGATCCCTTCACAAAAACCTATTCAAAGGTAAATGCAATGCAAATGACCTCGCTCTACAAAGCTATCAACACCTAATTTACAAACACATTATACAAGCAGCGACAGCTTTCCTCCTAAGGCGTCTTCTACTGACTATATTCCGTACTTATCACGATGTTTACAAGTGTTATAAAACTTTCTGCATTGAATTTGTACCGTTGTGTAACATTAAATTTAAAGCCCATTTTGTAACCATCGGCTTAGTTTTTTGTTACTTTTTTTTAAAAAAAAAACCTCTCCGTCTAAGTAATACATCTATGATAAACTTAAGACTAAATATTATCCATATATTAAGTGGTGCAAGCACCTGGAAACTTTATTATTGACCAAGAGCCCGTAATAATGTCTGACTTCACTCATGAGAAGTTTGTAAAATGGTTATGGTTATGTAAGTTAAATGGTGGTACGTTTCGATATAATTAAACAAAGTGATTTCAAAGCAGTTGACCTTGCACTAAAAAAATTAAGAGTGCAAATCTAATGCCTCCGAAACCACCCTTCCAATCTGCTTTAGTCTAAGATCCTAATCTAGAGTCATCTGTCTTTTAAGAACTAGAAAAATAGCATAATATGTGTATTATAAAACTTAAATACCTGTTGCCAACAAACACGTATTCGTGCATGTATTTAAAAATACCTGTTATAAAGTTAATCTCATGTAAAAAATCCCAGAGATTAGACCCAAAACGTGTACCGCTTGCCGTAATCACGAACGAAGTGTGCCCTACAAACAAGTCAATCTTAAACCGGGTTTGCATAGATTAGCAAAGCACTCGCTTTAAGAATACACTGGAGTATGCCGTAATATAGCTGTTGAAGCGGTTGTTTAAATAGTTAGTGCGATATTAAATAGTAATAATAATTCGAGAGAACACCATCTATTCACCAGCAATTAAATGAAAGTCATATATGATAAATAAATAATAAATATTTTGGACATTTAACGCACAACGCCATCTAGCCCCAAACTAAGAAGAACATGTATTATGGGTACTAGACAACTGATATAAATACATAAATACTTTTTTTGTAAATACATACACATTATACATAGAAAATACCCAAACTCTGAAACAAATATTTACAGATCATATAAACATTTGGTCCGACCCGGGAATCGAACCCAGGATTTCAGTCACATCAGTCGCTTGGGCTACCGCTGCGCCACCGAGGCAGCCAAAAAAAGGAAAGAAATTTTATAAAATAATATTGGTATAGGGCATTAAAAGGAAGGAATTTATTAAATTATTAAAATTCAATTTCATTATTCAATCTACATCTTTATAAAAAAAAAACTTTTTGGCAAAATTGGTCAAATTCCTATAGCATAGGGTTTATTTTAGTCTGTTCGCAACTGCAAGTCGTACTCACTACTAAATGCTCAACTATAAGTTCATGAACTCTAATAGATTTATACTCCAGTAGATTACGTAGAGTAAAATTTACAGTAAATGAAGTCCACGTTCTACTGTCGCTCTCGCCCACGCGTCACACCACTGTCTCTCTTCAGTCGTCGACGAACACCAATCTGCATAATACGCAGGCTGCTATAAAAATGGTAATACATTGCACTGGCTTTGGTCGGCTGTAATAGGTCGCCTGTTCTTCTGTTTCATGAAGCCTTAATATACTTCAGATTATAGTTTAGTAGACGAGCACTCTGTTCTCACGAGGCTTTTTACTTACTTACACATTTAATAAAAATAAATGTGAAGAAATAGGTAGATGCCTTCTCAAATAGCATTCATTATCAGAACAATCTTTAGTTAACTACTGGTTGAATATTAGTCTCTCTTTAGAGGGGAGATTTTGTCCTCTATTTACCACCAAATATACATATATCCCATATCTATAAATATATATACCATACAAACTGGCTACACGGGTATGTATAGGTTTTTTTTTCAGTTTACTTTTCCTTTAGAGTGCTGTTGCTCCATCAATCGGCTCTTATGTAACGAATTGGGTGGATACGAGTGGGCACACTATTCACTGATTCCAGCACCACATGATATAGCATTAGTTATTCATAATCAAATATTATTTTACAAAAATGAACAAGTTTTAACGCAAATGTAGTAACTTCTGCTTTGAAACTACTTGTAATAAGTAATCGGTTTAACGATCCATGATAAAACATTTCTTTTCTTCTTTAGATTATTTTTAAAAACAACTTTGGCTGGAGTGCATAGCAATGTTTTATTGCCACAGATCTACGCTCACTACTAGATGATAAATTGTTACAACTTATAGCAATAGACTTTTTAAGAAAGTCAGTAAATCTTATATCAAACAAGGCTGTTAATTCTCCTATAACAATATGACCAAGTCACTAAACTGTCCAGTACCATCAAAGCCGCTTCATAACTCACATGGAAAGCATAGGAACACCGCTAATAAACGGGAATGGCTCGTACATAAATTGTTCGAAGCCATAAATAATGGAAAATTGCCCACCCGTGTCAACCGGTATCAAATTGCTGGTGTCACTACTCCTTACTACCTTGTAATGTACGGATTAACTTGATATAGCTAGCTGTTTAGACCAGCTCATAAATAACCTGTGAACCAATGACCTCGATTAGATGGAGTAATGCCAAGAAAGTTGAGGATGGGTGCGATTTAAAAATGATGTTTACGATGGTCGTTGTTATGGGAAGGTAAAAGTGTAATATACAAATATCTGATTACTTTAAAGCACTAACGAAATAGCTTTGAAGTATCAAAATACCATTTTAAGAAACTGTTTAATTAAATCACAACCAATTTCATTAGGGATGCAGAAATAAACACAGCTTTGAGGGGGTCTACATAGGCTAGGCTAAAAATAATCCGAACTCATATCTATTTACAAAGCAACGTCATGTGAAAAAGTCTGAAATAAATGTAATTAATTAATAATTATCTGATCATAGATTCATAAATAGTCTTCTGGAGATTTGACCACATTGTAACTATTTCGAACAAGCGATGCATAATACTAAAGAAAACAACGAGTAGACACAAAATATTGTTTTACTTACTTTAAAAAATATTTAAATTCACAACTGTAATATTCTCTACTCCCTATCACGAAATTACAATTCCTAGTCCAGTAATTTTTTGCCTGTTCCAAATATTCCTACTCATATTTCTCCGCCTTACGCTACGTTAGCAAAGATAATTTTTAATCTACAAAGCCTCCTTTCTACATTATATTAATAGTTTTTTTTATATAATGATGCACTAACATTACTAACATCTGTGCAGTATTAAAGAGATTTCCGGGTACATAAATCACTCATTACAAACACGCTCCGAGGAGCCTCCTGGTTAGACTCCCTGTATCAGACTACAGATCTTTGGCTTCCAGGCTCCATTAATCACTTCGGCTTGACTTTCATTTTATATATATTTTTATACTATTTTTTATTGTAAACTGGTAATAAGTTTATTGTATTATCACTTCAAATTTGTTACATTTAGTAGCATAAATATTGACTAGAAAACTGATATTCCCAGTCCGTTTTTATATTTTTCGCGTCTTATCGGTCTAAACGGCTTCTGTTTTATATTTTATAGCCGACAGTTAATTTTGAGGGTTTTCATTTATTTTTTAGTGGTTTTAGCTACTTGTGAACACTATACTTTGGAAACAAATTGCGCATACTAGCCTCTTGAGTCAAGTTGCGAGTGTTTCGGATCGATTCTCTTTCTACAATCGCTGTGTCTATATTCTCTTGTATTATTAGCTAAATCTTTGTTTTGACCACGTGACTTAGCGTTGAAAGACGTCATAGCTTTACACGTTTTCTATTTATGTTTACGTTTCTAAATTGCCACTTCTTTAGGGAGGTAGCTTTGTCTACCATATCGCAATAATTCCATTTACCAAATACTTTTCCAAAGGTAATCACATGGAAATCCTTATAATGTTCGTCGTTAATTAAATTAACACGAATTCAAATAAAATCTACAAATTACAATACAAGAAAATGTCTTGATTTATTTGTCGTCGAAATTCGTTTGTCTACCATTAAATAAATTGTACCGTTTTACATTCTTAAATAGCAATTATCGTACAAAGGTTTTGCAATTTATTATTAACGGTAAATACTTTAATTTAATTGTTGCAATCGCAAATAAATACGTTATGTCAAGGTGGAATTAATGTTTTATTGCGAACATTATCTCTAGGTTTGTTATTAGTAGATAATAGGTATTTTGTTGGTGGCATTATCTATAAAAAATGTGTTGTTTTGTAATGAAGATTGTGTTGTATGATATTGTTATGTTCAATAGTCGATAGGATTAATAAGTTTCTCAACACCGATATAGCACTTTATTAAGATATAGTCTTGAAATAAAATTAACAAAAAATGAAAATAAATGATGGAAAGGGTTTTGCCGTTTGGCATTGTTAAATAGTAGATGTAATTGCGTCATATAGGAATAATATAATAGGCATTATAAGCCTATACCATTGACATCATAACAAGTGAGTTTTGTGTTTCAAGAGTGTATTTCAAACAGTTTCACCAAGTAACGACATCATCATCAGCCTATCGCAGTGTACTGCTGGACTAGGCCTCTCCAATTGCACCCCAATTGTTCGATCCTCGGTTCCTCGCATCCAGCTCCTGCCAGCCGGCTTGCGCAGATGATTGCTCAACCTGGCCTGTGGACGTCCTACACTACCTTTGCCAAGATGCGATTTCTACTCAAGAACTCTCCATGTGGTCTCACCCAAGTACCGATACTAGAGTTCACATTAGTCAATAATAATGTATATCATACGCATAATAATCTCATCAACCGGACTCATTCCAAAATCATTACACACATCACTTACAGAACTAGACTTAAATAAATATTCATACATTGCTTTACAAAAATCAGTTATAATCGACACCTGCTCCGTAGTGCGACGATTTCTCACATCCACCACTCAAACCCCTACAACACTACACAATGAACCAACCCACTTGGCGAAAGCCCGTGCTAGGTTCACATTTACCAGCATTTGCTGAGATGAAATTTGAATAACTCATGTCACTTATTAGGAGATTTCAGGTATATTAAATTATCTTCTCTTTCTATTAGCACTTTCAGGATTCATGGCGCTCTTCTTAACAAAGCGGAACTTACTAGTAAAGAGGTTTTATGTTTATAAAATAAGGCATAACTAGGCGAATAAATTATTTTTATCTATTTCCGTATGAATGGCAAAAGGTATGCATATATACTCAAGTTCTTTTTTAAAGGTATATACAATTTAGAAAAAAACATTATTGATATTTGTTTATTATATATCTATTGTAATACGTATCATCTAGATACGTATTATAATAGATATACGTATTTATAATAATAATCTCATGTTTAAATAAAATCATTGCTTAAGGTGGATACGAATCGTAATGTTCGTATTAATAGGTTAATATACTTTTGCTACAGATCAATTCTAAGTACAGAGTGATAAATTTCTATAATTACTTCAAAGGTCGTTTGTAACCAGGTCACTTTCTACATTTAAAAATTCTATTTAAGTAGCTATACCTAAATTTGGTCAGCAAGTTCCAAGTTTCCGTGGTGTAGCGGTTATCACATCTGCCTAACACGCAGAAGGCCCCCGGTTCGATCCCGGGCGGAAACATACTTTTTGATTTTGTATAAAATTTTGAAGTGATTTAAAATTTTACAAAAAAATACTTTTTATTATCATTTTGATTTTATAATATCTTAGAGCTGATATGATAATATGGAATGCAGTAAAATATTGAGAGATCATAAATGGACTTTTGTTATTTTTTATTATTTATTATTATTTTTTTTATATTCAATATTTTCTAACTTTTTTCTTTAGCTGTTTAATTTGTCTTTGTAGAATCACTTTTTGGTTCTATAGAATGGAGACTCCTGTCACATTGGTAAAAATATAATAAAATACATTAAAACTAAATAGGTTACTTGAAAGAACATGATTTAACATTCGCAAAATACTATAAGCATTCACATCTTTATCGGTGTCCAATAAAATCAAAATTCTACCTCGCGTCGCCTGCGCATTTATCTATCCCATTCACTTCTTCAACTAACTCCGTAAACGAAAGAGACAGACATTGCTCTAGATTCTTTGTGCGTACTTACCCGTGAACACACATTTTTTCTAAGCTTTTTTTATCGAATACATTCGAGTTTACAATAGTTGTTACAATAAATAATATTAAAAGTGAAAAACACCATTCGTTTGTGTGATAAATAAAAATAAAATGCGTTCCACTATGTGCGTACAACACCACGCCGACCGCTTATCTTATAGCATGAGTTAAATTGTAAAAAACTAGAGATATATATATATACATAAAAAAAAACCTTGTAATTTGCCGAGTGAGTGAGACGACCAGAGACTCAGATCAAAAGCATCTGTAACACTCAGAATTTTGAGATCGGGATCACTTAAAGTAGCTAAATATTACTTGATCTCTGTGTGTGACAGACGTCACTAGTGTGATTTTGGAACTTATGTCATGTGAAGTACTATAATTATAATGTGGCGTATTGCACTTAATTTGTAATGAAACTCCAACGGAAAGAATCAAAATATAAATGACCATGTGCCCACTTCGTTGGGCGTTAACTGGATTTTTTGTTCAATGATCATAAAATATAGCCTATGTCACTCCTGAATAGTTGGTTTCTGTCAGTGAAATATTTTTCAGGATCGGATCTGTACTTCCGAAGATTAACCCCTACAATTTACCTCTCTAAAATATTACCTCTTTAAAATATTACCTCTTTATAATGTTAGTATAGATTTATAAACATGACGCTTGTTGAAAGTTACTTCATCGTGGCCATTTGTTCTATGACTGAGGTTAAATTATATTTTAGGGACTGTAGGGGACATTGCTCATCTATCCCCTATCATCATCATCATCATCATCATCATCAGCCTATCACAGTCCACTGCTGAACATAGGCCTCTCCAATTTCACGCCACTTAGTTCGATCTATGGCTTCTTGCATCCAGCTCCTGCCAGCCGTCTTGCACTAGTCATCGCTCCACCTGGCCTGTGGACGTCCTACACTACGTTTGCCGAGACGCGGTCTCCACTCAAGAACTCGTTTACCCCAACGGTTATCGGTTCTTCGGCAAATGTGGCCAACCCACTGCCACTTCAGCTTGCTAATCCTATGTCGATGACCTTGGTTCTTTGTCAGATCACCTCGTTTCTGATGCGATCCTTTAGAGAAACGCCGAGCATAGCCCTCTCCATAGCACGCTGAGCGACTTTGAATTTATACTGTCCCCTATAGTACACGAAAAATCCTAGGTTTGTTGCCTTGCCCTTTTGTTACGATCATTACAAATTTCTTCTTCTTTTGATAAAATGGCAACCAGCTAATCAGCTATTTTCGCCAATGTCAAGTGTTGAAAGTCTTCAAATCTTAAGTCTTCGAATCATCAAGTCTTCACCGTAATGAAAATAATGATAAAAATATAAAAAATGTGGATGAGATGAAAAGGGGACCGTCTTTCGAAAAAAAATATTATAAATGTCATCCTCCATTCAAGAAATAGAAATTGCGACTTTTTCAAAGAATGCCGTGATGACATTTAAAAAGTTTTCAAATGAATGCGTTTTTCTATTCAAACACTCAACCCGTCCGTTAACGAACCTTACACCCAAACTGACTTTAGAGTGCAAACACAACAACGCGAATACTCTTTCAAAGTGACACAACTAAAGAAGCACATTTTACTTCCATGCTCCCGAAATTAAGAACTTATGTCCTCTTTTTAAGGTTGAGTTTACAATGTCATGAAGACAAATAAAGGTGAAACTGGATAATGATGTTTTTTTAATTGCAAATATATTTATATATAATATAATTTCTTGTTTATTTATTATAAGCACTAGCAATATGTTTATATAATATTTTATATACAAACAAAAGCATCGATATCCATAAAAACATTATAAATTCGAATGTCTGTGTGTCTGTTATGTTTTCATGGCTAAACCGCTGAACCGACTTGGATGAATATGTAGATAAATTGTCAGACCACTTTTTGTCGTAACAACTGAAATATATGAGGGCTGAGACGAGGGCTGAAGCTAGCAAATCTATAAAACAGAGGCATGCAGGATTTTTTCCAACATGCTTCTGCTTTCTTTTCGTTTCTTTCGTACAGTACACTTATTATTCTTTAAAAATATTATCAAAACAGCTTAGTAACAAGTGCCTTATTAATAATTAGTGGTAGAAATAAAAATGAAGACTACCATTCCGACATGATGAAGAGTAATATCGTGAAAAGGGTCACTGAGCAATTGATATCGAATTTGCCTAAACTTTCAATCATAGTCATGGATAACACCTCACTATCATTCTGTGGTTTGTAATAAGGCTACCTCTGCATTAAAATTTGACAATATAAATAAATTATTTTTAATTTCTGTTTTCTATATTTCTAGTGAATTAAGTATGAGAGTAGAAGGCCCTCGACACAAATGGTCCAGCTCTACCGGAGTGATACTACAACATTAGATAACCATTAAGCAATAGATTTGCTGCATTTCACCGAGTTACGTCGCCGAGGCCCAAAAATCTTAATTCGGTCGGAAAATTAACAGAACAGGAATGAGCTTATGACGCTTGAGTTTAATTTGTTTGATTGTCCCTTTATCCTTAAAAAAATATTTTATATATCTTTAAACTAGCTTTGTGTACATCGGTTTTCGCGGTAAAAAGGGGCTTATGTTCTGTCTAAAGAATCAAAGTACTTTATGTCAAATATCGTTAAAATCGGTGTAACCGTAAAAGTGTTACGGACAGACAGAGTTACTTTCGTATTTATATTATTAATATGTGAAGCAAAATCTTGGTACACCTTTAACGAAAATTATACGAACGCAGGAATAAAAAAATTGGCACAGCTGAAATTTATATAGAAAAGAGAATAGACATAAAAAAAATTGGCAGTTAGAATATTATTTGTAAAATTAACTTGTAAAATTAGAAATTTCATTATGTTTAAATTAAAATTATTAACATCAAACATTTGCATTACCGTGGGAGAGCCCAACCCCTTCCCCATTCTCCTCCCCATCCCACAAAGACCGGCAACGCACTTGTGACACCTCTGGTGTTGCGGGTGTCGGCAACGCGAACTCATAAGATTTTCCAGTACCAAAGAGTGCTCAACGCATCCGAAGAAGTTTTCACTTTGAAAATGTCATGTCAACATGTCTGTGACGAGAACTCATGAATTATTTCCTTTCAAAAAAAAGTGTTCAACGCGGCCAATAAGTTAATTTAATTACGGTCGACATTTGACAAGATGACAATTAATATCTGCTAATTTGATATAAGTTTTAATGTTATAGAGAATTTGGCAACGAGTTTTCATCGTACGTTCCAGAGATATAAAGTTTGGGGTATTCATCAAGCTTCGGCTAAGCTAAGTTCACGTGAAGCTTAACAAAACAATTAAGGTATGGCGACACGCACTAACGAAGGCAACGTTGTGTAAACTTGTTACTGTGAGAGGTAAACAAGAGCGTCACTCGCTTTCAGCAGCCACTATTATGTGACAACGTACAGTCGTGACACAGAAGTTTAGTTACACCAAACCATATATGTATAGTTAATTACTCGATTGTACGGTTTGTTTAGTGGTTTCAGCGGTCGAATGGGGTCGACAACACTATGCGTGATCCAATAATTGTAATTTTATGTGTTCCTTGTGTCTGTTTCGTGTTTTTTATGGAATAGTGGGCAAACGAGCAGTCGTATCGCCTGATGGTAAGCGATTAGCGTCGCCCATGGACACCCGTGACACCAGAGACGTGTGTGACGTGTGACGTGTTTCATCGAGTGAGTGAGGATACCGGAGGCCCATACCCCAATCCAACGCCCCCTATCCCCCTCACCATCCCACTTCCCCCCAGGCCGCCATAGTGTGGGTCACCATGCTGCATTGTTCTTTTTCGCATTGAGGATGGTGACCACCACTCTTGGATTCTGCTCATGCTTTCCATCAGGCAGGGCAGAGTCATTTTGGAAGCTTTAATATATATAAAAAAAAAAGACGTCATAAGTGCGTTGCCGGCCTTGCGGGATGGGGAGGGGGATGAGGGGAAGGGTTGGATTATGGGCCTCCGGTATCCTCACTCACTTGGTGAAACACAGCGCAGGCGCTGCTTCAAACCGTTTTTCTGTGAGGCCGTATCACTCCGGTCGAGCCGGCCCATGCATGCCGAAGCGTGGCTCTCCCACTTTCAAAAAATGTATGATTGTAAAGTCCTCCGCGACTCATGATTTATTTCTAATGGGCAAAAAAAAACAAAATGACTGTCACGCCAAATGTCGTGGGTTAAATTTTACCCAATTCTAACTAAAAGTATGCGTTATACAAGCCCTGTTTAGTTTATCGCTAAATTGCGTTGTATAGATCTATAAGTGTTAAAATTAATAAATAATTAATTAAAATAAATAATTATTTTATTACTAATATAGTAACTATGTAAAAAATGTCTATAACTGACTTAGTAAAAGTTTATAAGGACAATATAAATCATGACTTGAATCTGCAACTCACTCGAGTTTTATTTTTTTTTATATTGAACAGGGGTCATACAAGCAGATGTACCTGGTGGTAAGCGATTACCGTTGCTCCTGGACACGCATTACATCAAAGGCTTCACAAGTGTGTTGCCGGTCTTTTAAGAAGGAGTACGCTCTTTTCTCAATTTTATTTAAAATAATGCATGAACATGAAGTCTGCTTAACAAAGATATTAAAAAACTATAAGCATAATACATACTGTTCTCATATTCGAAACATACATTAAGATCTATTTAATCCTCTTATCTTGACAGGAGAGATAATAAGTTATCCGTAAATAACTTTTGGCCCTGGTTTCCTCCGCATGTATGTCAGTTATCGCAGTAAAGAGTACCCAATTTCCTCTTTCAAGAGTCGAAGTAACTTCATACCAAAATTCATCAAAAAACATATTTTTAAGAGTTGAAAGTTTGTAAAGAATTGTTAAAGTACTGCACTTACCTCTATCGTGGCACTACCCTTTATTTTATACGTAGAAGGGTGACATGAACATGTAATTGTGTTTGCTCCACATCCTACAACAAACATTATTTAAAAAATATGTGAACAGGTTTTTTTTAGCCTTTAAGCACGATCTTTTTAATCAACTCTTGTAGGTATTAGTACCTGGAATACCGAGCTTTATTCGGTATTTTTTTTTGATAATTTTTTAAAAATGAATCCTGTCTATCGCCCCCGAAACCCGAAAATCGTTGGAGCTGTTTCCGTTCCGAGATCCAGATTAAAAACATTTGAACGAACAAATAAAAAATTGCTTGTTTAAAGGTATTAGATTATGTACTAGGTTTAGAAAACACGCTTTAGATAAAATTAATTCTATATTTTTCATTAAATTGAGAATTTACATTAATAGAGCAGTCTAGCTGTCGAGAATCGAATAACTCTAAAACTCACAAATGTGTGTGTAAATATTTTAGTACTTAAAGAACATCACCATGCTGTAGAAATGGGATTCCTCTAATTAAATTCTAATCTTATATTCTCCCTGTTTCACCAGACATCCTCAAATTTCCTTTGATTATTTAATTAATTGGCATTTAACAATGGCAATAAAAGCTTTCAAGATCTTGCGAAAAATTCACGCATGTCTAAACTATTTCACCTTTGTTTCAGCTTCAGTGTGAGGATTTTCTAAGGAATATTTGTTCATATAACGACAGAATCGTGAATGAAAAGACAATTCTCGATAAGACACAAATATCTAGTATGTGATTGGAATAGCATACCTTGGCTTGCCAAGCCAAGCTCAGCCAAAGTGACACATGAGCGGCCTGTTTGTTCGTCTTTCCTCCTAAAAACATACTTCGATATATTTTATTTTTTCATGTATGAGCCTGCTAAAGTGACTGTACTCTGCCTGGAAAGCATGAACAGAATCTAAAAGTGGTGGTCACTATACTCATTGCGAATGCAGACAATGTAATAATGCAGCCTGTTTATCTATACTTTTGCCGCGTATTGAGAGGAGCCTCCGCATCATTGGGCCTAAATTGTAAATACGTACTAAATTGTATATTGTATACGTGTTCTATTGAAACATAATGAGCATTCTTGATTTTTTAAAGAGAAATCTTCAAAAGAGCAATCTCGACAAGGCTCCAACAATTTTCATGAAATTTCGCATACACAGGATTTATTTTAAGAAAATGTCGTTTTATTCGTGTACACATTCGTGACAAAAATTAAAGACAATTGAAATATTAAAGACAATTGAATATATTTATGATATTATAAGGTTACTATTATACCTGTCTAGGATAAAATATGCATAGATGTATTTTTTTAATACGCATATTTTTAAAATGAAAACCAACAGAAGAACGTTTTGTGGAAACGCTTTTTAAAGTAATTGATTTATTCATTTAGTTGACACTGACATGATAAACTCTATATTATTATCCAAAAAACTTATTGCATACATCATCAATCACCCATAACGTCCCACTGCTGGGCTCCAGTCTAGTCTCTAGAGAGGGTTAAGACCATATGTCCCCACCCTGGCCGAGTGCGGATTGGGGACTGGCAAGACTTCGTTTTGGCTACGCCTCCAACTAAGCTTCACGACCGTTATCCTATGAAAACATTGACTGCTTAACGTGACCTCCGAATCACGGACGCGCTCATGGCAACATGCCACCAGCGGTCACCCATTCATGTACAGACCGCGCCGTCATTGCTCACCCTTATTGCATACATAGTAGATAAAATATTTATACTTATATATTAAAGAAGTATAAGAGAAGCTAAATTATTTTGAGTATTATTAATAAACTTGAAGAGTCAAATAAAAGGACTACATCAAACTTTAAGCGTCTAGTAAATATCTTGACTTGCCATTTTGTGCGAGTCCCCTCAAGTTATACCAGGTATTAAAAGACTGACTGAACTTGTTAATTTTTAGTGTACATTGACATAGAAGTTCATCTATATAGCGAATCACTTCATTATTGAAACAGAGAGCACTCTGAGTCAAAGCTCAATCAATCCAACCATTGGACCAAACACTTTGTATATACAACCGACCATTACTCCAAGACCTTTTCAAATTTAATACATGCCCCTGTCTCGTCGCAAAATTGCTTTATCAGAGGAGGGAGGGGGTGTCTGCAAGAGCTGGTGAATGGTCAATCACATTGTAATTGCCTGCAGGAGCAAGATACCCGTGAAATGACGACTGCCCTCTGACAAGGGTCTCACATATGCTTCAGGGCTTTCGATTTAGCCTTACACCCTCTTCTCATCTTCCGTGATAATATCCTATTTATATTTTTTAAGTCTCTTTCTTGTTTTTTCTGTTAAATTGGTACACATAAATACAACGTGCGTGCAACCAGAAATTTTCACAGAATTTTTTTATACTATCTATCTACATATAGATAAAAATAAATCGCCGAAACTTCCGATTGACCGCACCAGATTATCTCTATCTATTCTCTTCTCTTTTAGAACAAGGTTTGTATATCGAAATATTAAAAGATATCCGGTAAAGTTATGTTTTTTGTCCGCGACTGTACTCTACCTATGGGAAGCTCAGGCGGGCAACTGAATAATTTGTTTTAGTAATTATACTAAAACAAGTTATTCAGAAATTTAGAAAATATTTACGAAAGATAAATATGGCGGTGCCAAGTTCACCGGGTCAGTTATTTTCCTATATTTCCTAAACACAAATTATAAGCATCGTCTTTTGATTGTTAAAATTCCACATAGGCATTTAAAGCAAAACAAAAACCTGTATAATTCAATTATTGTATTAGATAAAAAATATTTTGATTTTAGTAGGCACTAATTCCTATTAATATTATAAACTAGCTTAACCCACAAACTTCATACTGCCATATTTTTGTTTCGTAAATATTTTTTAAATTACTGAAAAACTTATTTTAGTCATTATGCCTCCTTTAGTTTCGTACCGGCATTTAGAAACAATTAAGGTTATTTATAAATTTTCTCCTAAACAAGCCTTGTCCTAACAATAACTAACCCATATAATCCAATAAATAATTCTAAATAAAATCCCGATTTCGTCAATATCTGCCATACGGTTAAAGAAACTTTATTTCTCAAAAGAATTTACAAAATTCACTTACTGAGAAAATATACAAAAATATTGATCCAGCCATCTTTATTAAATCCTGTTTTTTTTTAATATAACACTAAGACTAATTTATAGAGAGCACTCACATGAATATACGATAACCGACGGCTCTAGGGCGTGCCAAAGAAATATATATACATACGTACACTTAAAAAACACCCTCCTTCTTTCGCATTCGGATAAAAATAATTATTCGATTCGGTACAGCCGATTGGAAGTTATGTGCGTACATACATTTTAGTGATTCATTTACATTTATATAGAGCTAAAAGTAACTCTGATTCTTGGCGTTGACTTAGGTACTTTACTTTTCAAAGAAAATACATAGACTGTTTATTGTTAACTGTAATTAACACTAGATTTGCTAGTTCCTGCTTATTATAAACTATTTATAACTTAAAAGGAAAAAAAATGAAAACTCGATTAATTTCAGCACGAACGGGCCAGCTCCACCGGGGCGGTCAGCTGGTGCTATCATTTTTCGTTGGGGAGTGCGAGAGCGGAAGCTTAATGATGCAGAAGCATCTCAATGGGCCACCATAGTGTAGATTACCATGAGTATTTTTATATTGTCTGATTTCGCAATGAGTATGGTGACCACTACTCTTGGATACATGTTCATACTTTCCATCAGGCTTTGGTGGCCTGCAAAAATTACTCTAAATACATTAAAAAAAGTTGGCATAGCATTTGTGAGGATACAAAAATGCCCAGGGTACTTACAGGTTATGATTGTTTATGATTTCGATTTATTTGTTTTTTTTTATGATATAAGGGGCAAACGAGCAGACGTATCGCCTGATGGTAAACGATTACCGCTGCTCATGGACACCCGTAATCCCAAAGGCGTCACCGGCGTTGCCGACCTTTGGGGGATGGGGAAAGAGGTGGGGGAAGTGTTGGGGTATGGGCCTCCGGTATCCTCACTCATTCGATGAAACACAACGCAAGCGCTGTTTCACACCAGTTTTCTGTGAGGTAGTATCACTCCGGTCGAGCCGGCCCATTCATGCCGAAGCGTGGCCCTCCCACGCTATATGAGAATGGCCAACACTACGATATAAAAATAAAGAAATAGTAAATAAATTCTAGTAGAATAAAACTGCTCAATCTGGTAACGAAATCGGAGAACCTATTTATAAATCTACGAAATACGAACATTTCAAATAAATTTACTCATTATTATTATAAAAGTAGGACACGCGTACCGAAAAAAAAAACTTTTACCAATGCGAATATCTTATTACGAAGCAATTGAAAGTACAATAAAACTTGAACGTGTCCCGTAACATTCATTTTTCTTAAGCATAAATTACACCCAAAACGTTCCTTTTGAACTCCATCCTTTTTTTATTAAGTTGTCCTATAAAAGAGACGTACCTGTCCTTTTATATTAAAAGGTTATAAATGAAAAAAGATTTTCTTGTTCAAACGAAAGTGAGCACTTGTGTAGGGAGCCTTAAATTAATTAAAATTAGTCAAACTGCTCTTATACTGATTACTTTGTTTGATCTAAACAGAAAATACGGATATATTTAAAAGTATAATGTTTTAATTTTCGGATCGGATTTGAGTGAGCCAATTCACGAGTTTAAAGTGGAAATACGGATTGTGTTGGTAGCTGTGATGCTCACCACAAAAACGTATAAAGTCGAATTAATCTTACTACCGAATGCAATCATTTATGATATAAATAAAAGCGAAATATTCGCTTTTAATACTACTGTGTAAGCTTTATACATTGCCAGCTTTAAATAAAATATTGTGTGATGGTTTAATTCTAAAAAAATAATGTAAAATTGCGCCCTGCTCGGTGCGGATCTTGATAGACGAGGTGTCTATCCCCTTCGCAGTGTACTTCACCTGAACATAACAAAGATATAATTGTTTCAATTACCATTTCCTTACCTATGTGATAAAATATTCAAAAAGGTTTATAGAACTCATATGAGTTTTGACCAAATTCATATGAATTTGGTCAAAAATCTGAGTGATAATTAGAATACGAGTTTCATTACATTTTTAGAGTTATATATATATAAGACTTAAAAAAAAACAGGTATCATATATGTATGTATATGTATGTATATATATGTATATATATATATATATATATGATTTTTTTAGTTTTTTATTTCAACAACCAATACTAAGAAAGGAATTTTAGTAACATTAATATATACCACACGAACCAAATCGGTTTGGGTCTTCCATCCCGTGCCGAGCTATTAAAAACTGGAACTCACTACCAACGCGTTTCTCTTCCAGTATTATCCCAGGTCCTTTAAGCGGGGCGTGAAAAAGCATCTCACTAAGCCGCAATAGTGTGGGACGCCAAACTACACTGTCTGCTTTCGCTTTGAGTATGGTGGCCCCACCGGATTTTGCTTGAGCTTACCATCAGTCTGAGCAGAGTCACTTTGGCGAGTTATTTAATAAAAAAAAAAACACTTAAATATTTTGTACGTTTACGGCGGTAATTTCCAACACCTATAACCTTTGTCTCACGTTGGATTGGTATCACTGCTGATATTTATGTACAGGTAGGATTTTAGTATATATATGGTACACAGGATAAATATGAGTATTGTTGAGGAGATATCGACAAAACGGGAAATTTGCTCTCGACGCAATAGTGAATACCGTGCATTTTATACATAATTTCAAGTGCGATATTCATTAGCCAGTGTTTAGAATATGGTCACGGAACAACGCGAGTAAAAGAAATTCGAAAAGTTTAACCAATAACTGTATGGATCTTGTAATAACTTTAATATCCCAGAAGTGGTAAACGAAGCCGCACTTAACACTCAAATTTGATGATTAACATTTTCGTGTTACTTATATAATAATAATAATAACATTCATTAAAAGAAAACAAAAAAAATACGATATATTCAACTTAAAACTAGGTTAAGCTTTAAATCGAACTAGAGCCAGTATCTGTTGCTAAATTAGCAATCGGTATTCCGGCTTACGGCGCCATTCCTCACGGAAATTTCAACTAAACTAGCATTGACAGACTATTTTAGTTTAAAAGTAAGCAGAAGTATGAAGAACAAAATGAGAATCGTAAAGTGAACCTCTCTTTGTGCATATATATGGGTATGAATATGCAGGTGTGTATTTAAAAGGTTGTATATCTGTTGGAGGGGAGAATTCAGGGGAGAATTCATAATAGTAATTTAACGTTAAAGACATAATTAGTGCCATGAACTGTGGTACCTTAAGAATCGGATCGTATTAAATTAGGAGTATCGTGAAAAGAAAGTCAAAAATAATATAAGATCATTTTATGTTTACTATCCCCTGGCTACAACACAGACTCCTGGCCCTCCAGCGAGCATACTTCACCCATTAAGTTAGAAATACAGTAGCTATTCAGCTCCTACATTTGCAGTTCATGTTCGAGGGGAGCGCTGCCGCAGCGTCCTTTATTAGGTTGTATAATAATACCTAATTGTTTCCTAAACAGACAGGAAGGGGGCCTAACTTAATTATGACCACGTCTGAGTGCAGTTTCATTAATTTACCTTTACGTGGTATTGGTATGAGCTGTGTTTAGATATCTACTACATCAAGATAGGTTAAAATATACTTATATCCTCCTTAAAGTAAGGTCAATAGTTTTAATTTTCAAGCTATTTTGTCTTACCTTAACTTCTTATTTTAATATTTTTTTTATAATAGTTAGTAAGTTCTTCTTCTTCTTTTTTTGATGAAATGGCAACCAGCTTATCAGCTATTTCTGCCAATGTCAAGTGTTTAAAGTCTTTAAGTCTTAAGTCTTCGAGTCTTCAAGTCTTAGAAGTGATAAAAATAATGACAAAAACAATAAAAAATGTGGATGAATATGAAATGAGGACCGTCTTTCGAAAAAAAAATCTCCTAATAGTTAGTAAGTTATGTGTGTCTTATTCTATTATCGGAACCAATTATATAACTGTGTAAAAATTGGTATGGCAAAGAAGTTTTCTATCTGAAGATTTGGTTTTATTTGCGTGTGACCAGATACGTTTATATTTGGAAGTGAATTTTTATTCTCCTTTTTTAAACTGTTCTATCTCATTTTGAATAAGTATGCAATATTTATAGACGGAGAACAATTTTATCAAGTACTTATTACGCTTTAGTTCATTTTAGGATATCACATAAGACTATGACACATAAATGCAGATATCAGCTTATTTTTTTTTAAATCTGAATCATTTTTTTTATCAATTTAACATTTTTTCTTTTTGATATTATAATCACACCCTTGTTCTTTACGTATTTATTACGTTTAATATTCAGCATTTCGAAAAAGAGTGGATAAAATTTCTAAGTTATAATGACAAAACCACCAGTAATTATGTTCCAATAATAATTCATTGTCCCACGCGGTCCAATTAGCAGGTAACAAAACAATGTTAATGCCAACATACACGGTACACAAACACACGTAGTATGTACAGTGTACACGTCGAATCGTGGCAGCTGTCTTGTGCAGGTGATTGGTAATAGACAAACGGATGCTACATATTCAGGGCAACACTAAACATTATAAAGGTGAGGCCATAGTGTTCGCGTGTACTATCCTATTCTAGGCATTATCCTATTCAAGTAGGCTTCTTTACTAGAAATCTGAGCTATGAATGTTTTAGTGTCAGGATATTTTTAAAATACTCCTAATAATTTATGGTGAAACTTTATTTCAATTCGTTTAGAGCTTTCAACAGAATTTTCCTACTAGATTTTTTTTGTCATAAGTGTTGTCTCGTAACAGAAGAAACAAAACAATGTGTTTTATTTTTATAGATTAGTTACGTTAGTTTTGTAGTTTTATAAATTAGTTTATTCGTTCTATAGCTTAATCTGTTGTGGTTCTAAGTATTAAGTTTACTAAAATAATATTTTCTGGAAAAAATTAGGATTTTACATTATTATTTGTAATACTTTTGTCTATTATAAGAACTCCATGAATATAATCAAAAATATTCACATGTTAAGTTGTGCGATTTAATTGTGCACAGATTGAAAAGATATTCGTTTCCTGAAACATATAATACAGAATCATTTAGACCCCGTCATTGCAGAGCTTCTACTATTCTACATACCTATGCCAGACAGACAGAGTTCTATGGCTTATAGTACATATACACTACATATGTAGATAATAATGAGCATATGGTAGTTTGGCTATGGTGGTAATATAAACGTATATTTATTTTTAATACGTGCAAATATGAAAAGATCGCTACTAAGGAACGTGCGAACTTCACTAAGCCAGTCTACTGTGGTGATCTGCATCACACAATATAAGTTTTTCGTTTATTTAGTAATAATTTTTATTTTTTAGGGTTTTATGTTAAATTACATCACTCTCGGATTGATCGTCTTACGGGTGGAGAATTTTTCACAATCCTCGCCTCCACGACAATAATGTTCTTCTGTTCATTTGTTTAATAAAAATACCATGTTCAAAACACATAACTATGTGTTATGAAAATGAACTAAACATATATAGAAACATCTGTGTCATATGAACTGTAATTAGTTTTGTTCATAAGAAGGATTACTGGTGAAAGTTTGTTCTTAATAAGGAAAGTTGAGGACGACATTGATAGAAAGCATTGATATGTAATTATTTCCTCTATCTGTTGTTCACTCTTAGTTATCATTCATTATATTTTATTTCTCCATAACTTTTATGGACTACGGAATATAATAAACTTTATTGTACACCAATTAATACAGTTTACATATATGTTTAACAATATATAGGCCATATACAAATGGCGGCCTTTAAAAATTCAATTTAAAATGAAATGCTTACAAGAAACTGATTTACGCAAGAGAGCACCATAAAAATAATATTTGTATTGCATTTCTATAGCCCTTAAGAGCTTTGATCTAAGAGAGAGTGGACACTGCAGTCTGTAGCCGGCTATTGCATCTGCTTACTGAAGTAGTGGCCGTAGTAGTCACGATACTTGGGGGCTTACATTTCTTGATATGTTGTAATATTTTCTTAACCTATATTTCAATAGCTATGTCGACTCCAAGGACCTATACATAGAATTTTTTTTCCATCGAAAAACGAAACTTTAATTAATTATAACGGTAATTGAATACTGTACTATTTATTTGCATGACATTAGTATTTCTGTAAGATAGTCTTATTTATTTATTTGTTTATTATACATCATGCACTTAACGTACATTGGTGGACTTAATGCCTAAGGCATTCTCTACTATATACTAGTTCAATTAAAAGTAATAGCCGGAAGGGTCTTAGCGTCTACTTTGCTCATAGATCGGTGATTTCCCAACACTATGGCTTGACATTAGACAGTAGGTCATCGGTATACAAATGATACGCACAAAGAAGTACCGGGGTTAGAAGATTAACAAAAATGGAAAATAATAGAGGAGAAAGAATACCGCCTTAAGGAACACCAGAGTCAAGATCACACCTATTAGAACAAGATCCATCGACATGAACAGACTGCTGCCGTTCCCGAAGATATGATGAGAACTATTCCAGTGCTACAAGTGAGACCGCAAGATAGGAGAGGATAGGTAGGAGGATTTCGTGGCTGACGGTGTTGAAAGCATTGGTGAAGTCGAAAAAAACCAAAACAGTAATCTCTGTGTCTTCCATGCCTGCCATGATGTCACCAGTTACTTTAAGAAGAGCGGAAATAGTACTGTGCCAGGCCTGAATCCTGATTGCAAGAGGCTTAGTAGATTGTTTGTGTAGACGAATTCAGAAAACTGCTTATTCACACAAGATTCTAGAACTGTAGAAAAGAAAGGGAGAATGGATATTGGTCTGAAATGGTTAGGGAGTGTAGGATCTGACATTTCAGGTAAGGGAATGACACAAGCTTTGCACCACAGTGTTGGAAATGTTGTGGAATATAAAGAGTAATTTATAATGCGGGTGATTACGGGCACAATATGGTCTCAAGGTTTGTTATGATCATGCGTCGGCTGATTAGATCATAGCCAACAGCATTGGATTTAATAGAAAGTATAATCTTTTTGATGTTACCCGACGTAACCGGAGAAAATAGAAAGGAATTAATGTTTAGGTTACTTAGACTCGAGGGGTAGGCAACAGTGCTATGCCTGGTTTGGGGTATAATAAAAATAAAGCCATTTATTCCCAAAATAAGATTACAAAACAAAAAAAAACATACAATCACTATTCAACTTTGCATGCATAATTTTAACAATAAGAATTATTAATAATAACGACTATTTAAAATCAACTATCATTTAGTTCTATTGTTTGCATAAACATGTGTTAATTTGTCGGTAAACTATTAATTATTGAGTGTTATAGGTCAGTATTATATAAGGTGATCGAAAAAGTTTATCTCTAAAAAAGTATTTTTTTGAAAAAACCTATTTCAATATGGGTACATATTACTTAAAATAAAGTGGGCGTTCCTGTTTGCAGTTAAGAACGGAGCCGGCACTCAATATCGTTGTACAAACATGACGTAATAGGAAACATCTTGCTCCCGGAACCGGAACTGAAGGGTGCAAACATCAAGGAGGAAGATTTAGATTCTTTTAACAAAATATACTGTCTACAAGAAATGTAATAAAACCTATATACATTTTCATTAGTTATGTATGTATCTATACTGGCCTTGAAAAAATTAAACTAGGAACTTGAGAATACAATTGTGAATAGTATTATACACGTCTTGTTTATCTTAAGGGTCAGCGGCGACGAATGGAGTGACGGCGAAGAGCATTCAGCAGCAATTAAAATTCAATCTAAAGCTCTTTAGAATAAAACAGTAGTTGATGTAACTTTGTAAAATGACGGCAAAGGACACAAGCGGCTGTTGGTTTTATTTCGTTGACCCTAAAATGTCAACATTAGAAATAAATTTTTGTAGTGTCTAAACCTGGACTTAGATAACCTGACCTGATTAAGATATATTCAGTATAAGATCGCTTAGCTTCACGCACAAATAATACTCCAGGACTTTACAGGCAAAACCTAAAACCCTCGATAGGTAGATAGACATTTACGTTTTACGGAACTATAAATAGGAATCACGCAATAAAACAAGTGATTGGTAAAATGGGTGACTTATTTGAATATGCAATGTTTTCCATGTAACCTTTAGGTTAACTATACTATGTTTTAAAAGTATAGTTTCTAATATTACTTTTGCAAACATTCATTCGCTTACATATATTATTAAAATACAATTCATACAGAGCATGGTTATCATAGTGCAAAATAATGATCATTGATGAGTGTTAAAAAATACTCCTCGACCTGGCCCGTCTTATCCTTTCTGGTACGAAGTTCCGCAGGCGTTACATCAACAATAAAAGATATATTAGTCAAAGTTGGGGAGTATGTCGAAATTAGAAAGTTAAATTTTCCGATGATCTCAAGTTTCATGTATGTATAAGTGTCATAGATTGAAAAATATATCAAATCTCATGTAGAGACAAGCTTCGGAATCTACAAGACCTAACTCTATTAACCCTAACTTCACAAACTCTACGTCTCAATAAAAATATATGGCTTGGCTGTTTCGTTTGCTAACTATTGTTGCAAAGGTCTTTATTGAACTCAAATGAAACGAAAGACAAACACTTTTTCTATTTATTAATTAAAACCTCATCAGCTTTGTTACATCGTTGTTTAAATGTACATTAAAAGTAGCTCAAAAACAAATAGCAAAATAACATGCCAAACATGGTTAAACAGTCTGATGAAACAATGTGTGTGTACAACCCACATGTCAATATACTCTGTCTGTGTTACTCTTGATCCAATAATAGTTTTGTATCACGCACTCTAGTTAGTACGCAAGAGGCAACACTGTCTCGCCCCAAGCTTGCGGTAACTTGCTTTCAATGCTCATTTTCTTGTTACTGTCGCGAGATTTGACCTTCCATACGTATATTGTAAACTGAATTGTAACAACTTTCTTGTATTTAAACACTTGCATTTTTTGTTTCAAAGGTTTTGATATATATAATTTGAAAACGTTTAAAAATGCCAAGCAATACTTGGCTCCTTAGTGGTCAAAATTACGAATTAAATTTACTTCTTAGTCTTAAAAGTTTGCCTTGAGCGCTTCCATTAAAACAAAGTATGGACAGATAACCGTATATGAAATGTGTGAGATTATGATTATTATAAACCCTCGTTTATCCACCAAATAGGTGTTGTTACGAAAAATGCCAATGTAAAAAGCACCAGAGACCGACGACCATGCATGCAGCGATTGATGAATGTGGATGAAACAAAAGAGGTGTGTTAGGACCGTAGTTAGTGGAGATCAATAATCTCTGCCTACGCCTCTGAGAAATAAGCATAACTCTATGTATGTTTTTAATTCTCGACTGCCGAGGTAGATAGTGGTTTAGCGGGTAGACCGGATTTCCACGAGTCCCATATACTCTCTTTGTCTTCCCTATAAGGTAAAGCATTCCCCGTGATAAAAAAGGTAATTTAAAGAAACTTATTCAAACCTCGGTTAGAATCAACGGCCATAATCAGTGTAAATAAGAATTAAATAAATTTTGATAGCATCAGTCTACTAACATATAAACCAATTGTTGGTAACCAAAGCGCCAGCCGTATCGTAAATGGCCATAAACTCCTTCATATAATAAGTTTACGTAGAACATTGTTTCTCCATTCGTTTCATGGTGTGCACTTGCTAGCCGAGTTTTCAGTGTCACTTAAACTGAAATCTGTTTAAGACCAGAAGGTATAGTAAAGTAATTTAATAGTCTTGAGGACATTAAAAGGTTCAGTATCAATTTAAGGAGCTCTACCATTCTGGTGACTTCATTCTTTTCATTGATACGTAAACTGGCTTAAACAATTTGTTCCTTACTGTTATTTTGATTTCGATAACGTTGGGGACGATGGCTGACTTACAAAAAATAGTGGTTGACAGTTGTACAATATTTTCTTTAATGTTTTCACAGGTTTTTAATCTATCTTAGACATATTAACAAGGTAAGATCAGATACGATTAACTCATTTACATAAAACATCTGTCAACAAGATGTCACAGTTTTAACAAAATATACAGATATAATGTATTAAAATTTTGATTATATTCGAACATGTTTCATAAACAATAAACTTTATACAAAAATATATTATACAACTAAATTATTCTTAAACAATAGGCATGATGACAGTAACCAAGAACCACTAAAATTATATATTTATCTAATGAAATGGAGTTGTCATATTTATGTATGTATGTTATTTTCATATTTAGAGCGAGATTAATAGTTAATTAACAAAAATAAAACTACAAAATATAGCAATCCGCCATGTTAAGTTGAATTCCAATCGGAGAGAGTTGCGTCACTTATATATAAAGGCCACTTTGTCCGTATATAATCGACAATCACTTTACTGTTTATAAGAGCTATAATTGACACTGGTTGACAAATGGTGACGTCGCGTCTACGATGAGACGCCATGACTAGTGTCATGACGTTTTGGTGTGAATTAAACTTAAAATTTAAGACGCAATTTTTTCCACGTCCGAGATACTTCCGAACATCATAAAACAGTTTTTCAAAATTAGTTATCATGCCTATTAAAATAGTCGACATGTTAAATGAATCCAGGTTTAGGAGAACCAAATTGGACCCGGTAACCACAAACTCGTTATAATACGTATCTAGATGAAAAATCGTCAAGCGTGAACACTAAAGGTGGTACACATGGCTGTATGTTTCATAAAAACTAATTTATGTTACAAAGAGCGCAGTCGGTAGACCGAAATACCGCTTTTCACTTGATTTATAACTTGACTTGCTACTTTCATATTATATTCGTGTATACTATATAATTGCATTGGATAAAAAAAAAAGATAAATTATCTACATTTATTAATCTGCAATATAACATTGTTTTGTGGTAAATACTCATACATACTATATAGGTAATCAATTTAGTTTCATTTTGTAGGTTTACACAAAATTAAATGTCAAATAAAGTTTAAATATTGTATTTTATTGACATAACAATCATCACGTGTGGACAAAGGAATCATTTCAATTAGGTTTTTTAAAGCTATCTTTTACAGCAAATAACTGCTCCAACCACCACATCATACATCACATCAATTGACTAATAGTCCCCTGCTAGAAATAAGCCTCTCTTTAGAAAGAAGGTTTTTAATCTACTATATAACCGAATCAGTACTCTAAAGTGGAAGTGGACCAATCATATCTTCTGACGAGCCGATGGTCGTTGGAGCCGAAATATGTTGGAGTGGAGATCGCGATTAGGAAGGCGTAGCCTGTGGAACGATGGGAAATAATTTAAAGAAAGTGGCTGGCAGCGGATGGAAGTGGATTGCCCAAGACCTGGCAGGTTCGCGCTTCTTGGGAGAGACTTTTGTTGATATTTTACCACCAAATTACACGCTTTCTAGAAGGGTTAGATTCTATTTAGACCAGCATATCGTAAGTTCCAAATGCATTATAATCGCAAGCACCCGCCGCAGAAATGCAGGGGTGCCATTTTTATAATAAGAATTTACTTTATTATACTAGCACTTGCCTGCGGCTCTGCAAGTCTGCCGGTTACCAGTGTAAAGAGTAGCTTGTATGAGTTCTTCCATACCAAATTTCATTGAAATCGGTGCAGCATGTTAATCGTGAAAGCTTAACAAACAAATAGACAGACAGAGCTACCGTCGAATTTACAATATTAGTATCAATTAATTGTTCTTGTAATAATTTCAGTAGGTACTAGAACAACCAGTATATATTAAAGTTGTAAAGAATTAATAACCAACTTCAAAAAAGGGAGAGGTTCTCAATAAAGATGATTACCTTTTATAGAAACAATTTAATAAATAATTATTAAGCTATATTTACGTTTATTCTTTAGTTAAATATTTTCCATTGCCTTATATATCTCATCAAAAACTATCGTGATATAGATTGAAACTAAATATCAGGACATAATTCACATTAGATTAACCACAGAACCGCTCACAATAATTCCAAGCATATTGTCCATTACACTATTTTATTCTCTAATACAACAGTACTTAAGTCTATTGTAAATTATTACATTAAAAAATGAGGCTATATATTGAGAAACCTAATTATATTGGACAGTATCAACACTGGTTTGGTTATTATTTCGATATGTCGCTATGGTCAAATCAAATAGCCGATGTCAAATTGAACGAGTAATTGGACTCATCGAATAATTATTTTGGGAAAATCGATTTACATAATCGATAGTTCACATGAACATATTAACATAATTACATGTTGCTGAACAAAATACTTGATACATTCATGATTATGTGTGTACAAGTTTTTTTTTTTATGGAATATGGAGCAAACGAGCAGACGTATCGCCTGATGGTAAGCGATTACCGCCGCCCGTGGACACCCGCAATACCAGAGGCGTTACAAATGCGTAGCTGGCCTTGGAGGATGGGGAGGAGGATGGGGGGAAGGATTGGATTATGGGCCTCCAGTATCCTCATTCACTCGGTGAAACACAACGCAGGCGCTGTTTCACACCGGTTTTCTGTGAGGCCGTGGTATCACTCCGGTCGAGCCGACCCATGCATGTTGAAGCGTAGCTCTCCCATGCTATGTATGTAGTGTAATAAATTGATTGTACCTTTTACTGTGCAGCGTAGCTAAGGAGTTGTATTCACAAATAAAAGTCACACAGTAATTCTAATTGTCTATTTTCGCTGCACATGAACACAAGGTATACAGTGTAATTCATGAAACAGTTTAGAGTTCTATCCTAATTAATAACAGACTTTTTATTATTGCTGTTAGTATCTCGTCTGTAAAGATCTTGCTGCCCGTGCGCAACGGTATCGACCTACCCTCCGTTTAATAATTGTGTCGGTGTACACCCACACCAAGAAGTTTGATTTTTAAATAGCTTTGATTCAATTTACATTATTTATTTTTATATTAAAAGAAAACTAAGCAGTACTAACAATGACTTTGCTGTCTTAAAAAAATATAATTTTGACAATACCTTAGGAATGAAATTAAATTTAATTGTTAGTGTGTTAGACAGGCTTCATATAATATGTAGTTTTCAATGTTCGATTATTTTGGAAAGATTCTCCTTCTAAAGTCATAAGTAGCATAGAGCCCTATGAGTAAATAGGTAACAGATAAGTTATTTTATTATTGTTTCATAATTTTATATGCTTTCTGAGAGAAAAACTTTTAAAGCGATTCTTTAAACAACCTGTTTTTCCTTTGAGTTACGGAGTGTTAAGGAAAATTGACATAGCTACAAACCCTAAGCCTTTATTATTCGGCCATATTTTATTACGACTGTAAAAATACCCTTTGTGGGTATATTGGCGGCATATACTATAATAAAATACTAAATCATAAAGTTTCTCAATATAATGTTATGAAGAGTGTACAAAGTTTGCCAACAAATAAACCTATTGGCAACAGAATGACTTGTTTTTCCATTTTCATATCATTCACTTATTGTAGGAAACGCGAAAAAAACTCATGTTTACAATCTAAGGTAAACTTCATGGGTATTCAGGTTTAACTTATAACAAGATGGCGATTTGTGATTACTTAAAAAAAAAAATTGTAAAAACTTTGATACCTTTTTGCAAAGTGATACATAATAATATGAAAAAAGAGTAAGATTATTATTTTGTAACTTAGTTTCTTTTTTCGCATGTCTTTTGTAAAGAAGCTACAAATACTTATGGAAAATAAGACTTTTTAATAGTAAAGATTGGTCATTGTATATGTTTATATTGTGAAATTCAGCAGATACCGATTACTAAGTGGTTGTATATGTATATATGTTTGAAAAGATAGACAACTTAAAATATTATAACCTTTTAAGAACTTTATTTAATGAATGTTCAAGGACTAATTATCTTAGACCTTTTTTCAGATGTATACAAAAAACTAAATAGCTTTTACATTTAATTTTTACGGTAGGAGAGCCATGCTTCATGAATGACCGGCTCGATCGGAGTGATACCACAGCCTCACCGAAAACTGGTGTGAAACAGCGCTCGCACTGTGTTTCACTCAGTGAGTGTACTCACTCACTCACTTAGTGATGATAACGGAGGCCCATACCCCAACCCCAAGGCCGGCAACGCACTTGTGACGCCCCTGGTGTTGTAGGTGTCCATGGGCGGCGATAATCGCTTACCATCAGGCGATACGCCTGCTTGTTTGCCCTCTAATCCATAAAATTAAAATAATGCAGAAATTTTTAATATTCAGTGAAATGTTGATGAAATTGTAACCAAATTTACTACTTTCTGAAAATAAAAGAGAGACTTCATCAATTGCCGTTCACTGTTGAATGAAGACATCCCCAAAGAACGCTAACCATCCTGGTCTTAGCGGTGTGCATCAATTCAAGTCAGTGGTTCATCGTGTCAATGTGTAATAAAAGATACCTTTTCGAAAAGTACGCATTAGCTTATTATTTAGACCACACAGACAAGACACCCCTACTTCCCACAAAAGGCATTCACAAACCACGTCTGGGTACTTCGTAAGACCAATATTTTGTTCGTAAAGAGGGGCTGCTACGATAAATTCTATCCCTATTGATAGTTAGTAGCACATTAGTTCTTCCTTTGTAGCTCTCGGGCTATTCACTTGAAAAAGTGGCTTATAGAAGCATTTTCTTCGAGTATTATGGTGCATGGTATTATTCCTGGCAATCTTTATATAATGGTTTATACATTTTGCCTTGAATTCGTGCATTAAATGATTTGAGTGCAAACATTTCATGTAGATCTTAAGTATTGATACTTGTAAATTCGTTAAATCTCTTATCCGCTGTTATTTTAGATACAACGTTTATTATAGCATGTATTACAGGAAAAGTTTTATTTATACATATGATAGATTCCTTTGTGAAAAGAAAAGAAAAATCTTTAAATGTATGTCTAGACACAGTTAGTGTGTCGTTAGTTTTTAGTCTATATTGTTGAGAAATACGAACGTTACTGCTTTACTTACTACTGCCTACCGTTACTGTGCTAACTTATATAGCAATACACATGACGCGTATGTCAGCCTTAAATATAGCAGAGGCGTTAGACCCTATAAACTTTAAACGAGTCTGGGACGGTGTTTGGCCCGTCAGATTTGTCTGGTTCATTGAAAATATTTTAAAATATTATTCTTAATGTATACATAAAATTCAGATTTCCTAAGATAACGTAAGTTAGCATGATTTTATTCACATTTGATACCTGCTAACTGTAATACGGCGCCGCTTTCAGCTTAGCGAGTATCTATTCTTTTCTGTCTGTCTTGTCTGTCTGGTCCCGGTTGTTATCATAGCATAACAGTCATGAAGCTTAGTTGGAGGCTTTTGGGCGGCTTAAAAACATCCAACGGCAAGATACGTAGCCACAACGTTGTCTTACCAGTCCCCGCACTTGGCCAGCGTGGGGACGTATGGCCTTAACCCTCTCTTGAGAGGAGAGCCGAGCCCAGCAGTGAGTCATTATGGGTTGTTGATTTGTTATGTTAGACAACCGATCCTTAAATGTTTATCTATCCTAAAATGACTTAAGTCTGGGTTGACTGGAATCTTGGAATATAATAATAGAAGTGAAAGATATGTTTATTCATATTCCAGTCTTACAACAACTGATTTCACAGACATTAATTATATTATTATTATTTAACTGTATTCTTAGTCCTACGTATTAAAGTACGTTTTGTTATAACGGGTGCCTCTAGAACTCACATTGTATTAAATAACCACGCACATAACCATAAAGATCTGCCGCGATATGTGCAGGAGCAACAAGGCTTTGAAGTCACAACCATTAGTAGTAACTTTCTAAGATTAGAATGTCGTAAAACGGAGACAATAAATTAATTTTTGACAACAGTCGTAATATTAAGCAAATAAATGTTCTATAGCACTGTGTGTTCAAATAGATTTTTAAGTCTTAGAGAGGCTAGAGTGGGTGGTTTTAAACTAAAAGAGGGTCATCAACAACCCATAACGTCCCACTGCTGGCCTCGGGTCTCCTCTCGGGAGAGGGTTAAGGCCATACGTCCCCACGCTGGCCAAGTGCGGGTTGGGGACTGGCAAGACAACGTTGTGGCTACGTAATCTTACCGTCGGATGGTTTTAAGCCGCCCGAAGGCCTCCAACTACGCTTCACGACTGTTATCCTATGATAACAACCGGGACCGACTGCTTAACGTGACCTCCGAATCACGGAGACGCTCATGGTAACATGCCACNCATGATACATGCCACTAGCGGTCACCCATCCAGGTACTGACCGCGCCGTCGTTGCTTACCCTCGGTGATTGTTTCTAAACACCGAGTGCAACTGGGCTATGAGCGCCTTAAAGAGAAAAAAAAGAAAAGAAAAGAGGGTCATGTTACAATAATTAATCAGTCAATTGCGAGTCCGCAGGAAGGGTTCCGTACCATTATATTTACATTTCAAGCGTACACCTGTTGCTGTTATCATTATCGAGCAAAACCGAGCAAAAAAATAATATTTGTTGTATGGAAGCCTCCCTAAATATTTATTTTATTATTTTTTTAGTATTTGTTGTTATAGCGGCAACAGAAATACATCATATCTGAAAATTTTAACTGTCTAACTATCATGGTTAATGAGATATGGCCTGGTGACAGACGCATGGACGGACAGCGAACCCTTAGTAATAGGGTCCTGTTTACCCTTTAACTACGGAACCCTAAAAACCAATATTAGTCTTTAGTTTGAAGCAACCAAGATCTAGTATACGGTTTCAAAGGAAGAAAATTTATTTAAACTTTTGGAAAATAAAACATTTATCCCTCGTTACACGGTAAAAAATACTGTATTATGGCAAAACCGTGAGTTATGGCAAATCATTAACAAAAAAATACTTATAGGTCTGGTCAGGTGCATACAAAATTTAAACGAAAGAAAAAGTTGGTCATAAGCTACTTAAAAAAACTTGTCATTCCAAATACTTTAAAAAACCGACGTACGAACAATCGGCCAACGCTCCACTCGTAGCGACGATATAAGTGCCGGTGAAGCAAGATCAAAGCGATGTTGCGTTTTAATTGCCACCCTTACGTTTCGCACCCTTTGAAGGGGTAACTGCTGGGATGCAAGAGCGCGTGGACATCGCGAGTGGAAACAGTGTGAAGTGGACTGGTCGGTTGAGTAATTTTAGTTAAATGTAGCTAAGCGTGCGGGTATTTAATTTTGTCTGTGACAATGGATTGTAATATAGCAGCTTTTGCTTGTATCATGTTCAGTGTATTTTGAAATGCGTCGGTGTAAACGTTAACTTCAAAACAGAGATAAATCAAATTTATCGAATTTTAGCTGTAATTCAAAGAAAATCGTCGCTATTCAGACAGTGAAAGGAACACCAAGTGTAACTGAAGGAATGGAGTACAATTCATTGGTTTGTGTTATAGTAACTAATATGTTGCACATCCAAACAACAACCGCTCAAGCCGCTACCGCACCCGCTGTCAACTTGACCTTAAGAGTTGGGGCGCCTGACGTAATTCCCTGCCTTAGACAAACAAGAAATATATCATTTGACTGATCTGAAATGTTGCATACTATTATAAATTATTGGTTCGGATGTTTGCGTTAACAAAGCACACACAACGGTTACTACGTTCACACTCAATATTTACGTTTGCAATATTTGCTCGTTTTTGCCAACGCGCAGCGTGTGCTCGCAAATAATTTGCATCCGCGCGCTATCCACTTCGATGCACGTTTTATGCTTGGTTCAGATACGTTTTATTGTGATATGTTATTTTGTTAAACGGGTTTGTTTGTACAAAATCGTGCAGTACCATTTTTGAAAAGTTCTTGATGTTGTTTTTATATGACACAGTTTAATCCAGCGACTAGTGGTAAGTTATTGCTGCGATTCATCATCAACAACTTATAATAGTCATAGACATGAGCTCTCCCTGGTAAGGAAGTGATGGCATATCACACTGGACAGATAGGTTAGTATAGAGTTGTGTTAAGTTTCCATACGCGGTAAACGCGAGATTTTGAGGCGAAAGTGCTAGTGCAGCTAACTTCCGGGCAGAGAATGGCTGGGTTTTCCCCTCCATTCGCTTAAATGGCCAGCCACGAAGTATACGTGTGCCGTACATCGCCTAAATAGAGAGACGGTAGCTGAAGACTGGAGACCCGCTTCGATGGCGGCAGGAACTGGGAGGGGTCCGAATATGTTAATAACAACAGTGCCTGGATCCCTCCCTTCTCGCGCGCAGGACGACACACCGTTGGTTTTAGTCGGTCCTATTCCAACATAACATCCAGACGTAAACCCTTGTAGGATAACGAGCCGTGAGGGTTGCCACATGTAAAAAAAATATAGTTGTTTTAAGTTGCCCTTCTCCTTGCAGTGATGTTGTACTGAGTTTGGCTATTAGTCATACGACGCCCTTGAGATAGAGGTCCTGATGGTCCTTGTTCTTAATTCGTCACTATAGCTTTATGTGGGATTATGCAACCCAAGAGACAAGATAGCTTTGTCTCCATTAGAATCTTCATCTCTAGGATTGACTGCAAACGGGATTTGGCTCCTTTAATCTTACCATACCATGAAAAACAATGAAATAATTTCTTAAGACAGATCTAATGCGAGACTCTTGTATTCAAGCCGACATGTATGGGCATGCAGTCTCCTACGATTTAATTATACATGTTGCTTTTTAGCTCTATGTAGAGGTTCTGTCTGAACTCTTTTTATTAAAAAATATGCTTGCTTGAAAACAAATTTTCTCGAGTTTAACGAACTTGCATGAAAAAACACTGCCCTAGGCCACCATAGTGTAGTTCGCCATTGTACATTGTCCTTATTTGTAATTGAAAAGTGACTCATGATTTCTTTCAAATTGGCAGGCTGAAAAAAATATTAAATAAAAAAAAGTTTAAATCATAGTACTAAGTTCTTTGCAAATTATCGAATGAAAATTGAAATGATGCCACCCTCGTTTCATTATTTATTATATAGCAACTGTATACTAAATTATAAATTGAATTGCATTAACAACAACAAAGCCCACGCGATGGAAGCGTTGCGGTTTGTGCCTTGACGCAACACTTAATGACATAGTTTTGGATTAAATTATATACAAGCGCTTTTATTAAAAGGAAGGTGCTCAAAGGGTGACAAATCAATGTAGATGAAAGTTTTGGCTGACAACATTCACTATCCATGGTAACCCGTCTGACCTTTTTCCCGCTGTTTGGCTGACAACATCTCATTTGACATCAACAACCTAAACTCCATTGTTGGATATACCCTACCGAAATATTATATCAGTTATAGAACGCGGTGAAACAATTAGGTTAAGTCTGTCCTTATTATGAAACATAGTTTTTTTCATCTGAGCATTTTGTTTTACGGATTTTTGGAAAGAGATTAGAGGAAAACTTGTACTGTTCTCGTACTCTCGCAAAATACATATACACCAAATATAAATCTATTTTAAATGTATACTAAGTTGTTAGAATCGTACCTGGCAGATCTACTTGGCTCTCCCTAGTAAACAAATCTTTAAAAAAATACTCTAAAAAGAGATCAAAGTGAAAAGTATCAAATGAAATTGCAAAATCTTAGAGACTTAGAAATGTTTAAAATAAAAACAAACACGGCATAAGTCGCGCCCTTGCAAGACAAACAAGAAAAAGCAGTCCAATAAATTGGAGGGGCTTAAAAAATATTTCAAACCTATTAAAATTGAGTCCTTTTGATAGAGTCTTAGTATGTTGCGATAAATGAACGTAAACAAAAATTGCACGCAACTCACATCAAAAGCGACTAAACGATTTCACGGGCTCTTTGACAAATTTAATGTTACCTCAAGATTGGGGCCTCAAAACGAGCGGGACTGTAAAGTTCGTGCCGTATTAAAGGCTAATTTTCTTTTCTATCTTTACTAGATTTTGCACGCGGCTTCGCTGGCACAGATGTATATATTTTCATCCCCTATTTTACCTCCTTAGGGGCGGCATTTACAAAATTCCTTTCTTAGTGCTCACTTACGTTATATATTTGGTATGGTATTTGGTACAGCGGTTTGGGCTGAACGATAATCTCTGGGTATCTTAGTCAATCACCTTCCTGTTTTGTGTATAATATAAAGATACGGCACCTGTCAACATCAAGCAATTAAACGATAAGGTTACTCATAAAAGTGTTATTATCAAGAACCCACTTTAGTGAACGTAGTAGGTAAATAAAGTGGGCTTGTGTTAACGTTAAATAATCCTAACTTGTGTCAATATAATGTTGTAACTAAATATTGTAGTTTATTTCTATAATAACACAAAAAATATATTTTGTAATTGTTTATGAACTTTAATTTAAATTATGGTGACTAATTTATATAGTAATGTGTGCAATTTTTTAAATATACTGATATTTCATTGTTAACAAGTGACATTCAATAAAACGGAACAAAGGCTATGTGTATGTCGATCGATCGATCGATATAATCGATTACTTGAAAAATAATATTTTATCTAGCTTATATCCGAAATCAAAGGTTTAATTGAAAGAGAGGACTTTAAAATGTTTATGTACGACTAGCTATTTAAATAGTTTTCTTGCGGTTTCAACTCCTCATGAATTCTTCTATGCAATAAGTTTAATAAAATATTGCTTTGATGAAAATACGTGCTAATTAAAACAGGGATTC
Organism: Hyphantria cunea; assembly: GCA_003709505.1. Lineage (NCBI taxonomy): Eukaryota > Metazoa > Arthropoda > Insecta > Lepidoptera > Erebidae > Hyphantria > Hyphantria cunea. The sequence continues at coordinate 937,194 of PKRV01001347.1, forward strand.
AAAAAATGATTCTCGCCTGCCTAGTTGCCACAGTTCAGCCATTCCTGAATGTTTGTTTACAACATGGCAAAAAGTAATTTATTTTTTATTTGTCAAAGCTTTCGTTTTTCAGAGAAATCATATCAAAAGTACGTATTGCTATATGTTTTTGAGAGAAATGATGGAAAAAAATATAAATTTTATAAATACATAATAAGCTATACTGTACCTTAAGTTTTCATAGCACTTTGCAGAATACGTAGGTAATAAAGGTGAAAAAAGAAATTAGAAAACAAAAAAGTAACAAAATACTGACCATGTTATTATTACCTAGCTTGTAAAATTTAACAAGTGCTAACAAGATGCTAAGACAAGACTAATCGATTACATAGGTTACATTCCCAAGATAAATAAACATAATAAATATTTCAGTCATCTAACACACAACGCCATCTAGTCCTAAACTAAGCAGAACTTGTATTATGGATACGACAAATACATTAGTACATAGAAAACACCCAAACCCCGAAAAAATATTTGCAGATCATATAAACATTTGTCCGACTCGAAATCGAATCCTAGTTGTATACGCTACCACTGCGCCATCGAGGCTGTCAAATAAGTGATGATAAGAACACAGAAGCCTAATATTAAGGATAGGTAGTCGAATATACCGCTACAGTAAAGCCCTATATGTTGATAGAGCATATCGATTGAAACTATCATGGTCATTTTCATAATTCACACAATATATCGACCCAGTAAACTGAGCTGGTGTTAATCCTGGAGTCCTGAAATACAGGTCTTGACCTAGTTTAGGCTCCAGTCCTCCCCAAGCTATAAATATTGTATCTGTACTAACTTCAACGATTATTGTGCAATGAGTTCTTTGTGGTGGAAATAAACGTATTTTTATAATTATTATTATAATTCATCGATGAACATGACGCTTGTAATAATGCCAAAATGTGGGCAACTAAATACCACTATCAAACGTTGTAAATATCTAATTTTGAATAAGCTTAGTATCTATAAGGGCCTAACGAATTGGCTCTCCTCTGCCTGATGAAAAGCCTGGGCAGAATCCAAGGGTAATGGTAACTATACTCATTGCAAATGCAGACAATACAACAATGCAGCATGTGGACCCACACTACGACGGCCTATTTAGATGTTTCTACATTATCGAGCCTCCAGTCTTGCTCACTCACTCACCAACGAAACATGATACCACGCCAGGAATGATATGATTTCAGGTCGCTTTTCTGTGACAATAAATGAATATGGAGCATAGTCCTAAATTTTATACAAAATTTACCAACTCAAACATTCGTATACAGAGCTGACAGTATTTAATATAAACCATGATCTAATAATACCTGCACGGAGTGAAGATTAGCAACTAAACGAAGTGACGCGATATTGCCCGCACCGTTCCATAAAGAAATTTTAATGTAATAACCTTTCTTTGTGAGCTGGAAATTCAAAGGCTTTTAGTTTATCATCCCAGGTTATGAAACTACCGTTGCTGTACTAGAGCTTAAACTGTATAAGTAGATTTGGCACAAGATATAGGAGATAGCGATAATTCAAGAGCTAAGTGAGCGATTTTAAATAGTATGTTTTGTTTAGCGTCCGAAGCGGATTCTTTATATATCAAAAAGTGTAATATGACGAATCGCCTCCTATTTAATAATAATGTAATAGGTATAACACTTTTTAAAAACGGCAGCTTAGAGGTGGTAAGCTGAGTTTATCAAAACACACAACTAATCCGGAAAGAATGTACGCGTCATTTGGTAATTATCTTAATTTATATTATACTAATATTATTACTTTACATTAAAACATACTAGCTGTTGCGAGTATGTCAGCTATTGTGGTACAGAATAGCCTTGGTCCTTCCACAAGAATAAGAGTATCTCCTTGCCAAGTTTTACTGAAACCGGTACAGCAGTTTGGACATGAAAGCGTAACAGACAGAGATACTTTCAAATATATAATACTAGAGATATGTAATGGGAGTATAGGAAAAATCACCCCACAATTATGCTATTTTGACAAGAAACGGACCACGGCGGAGGAAATAAAGAAAAACATATGTAGAAAAGATGGAACATATCACGTGCGGAAACACATTGAAAGATGAATCTGTGGTATTAAACCGCCATCAGATTATGACTTGAGGCTATTAAGCTGCCAGCGGATTTATTTTGTTCTAGTAAGTACGTGAGTTACACACTATGTGATGGATTTTATGATTATTTACTTTGTAATACTTTCATATTAAGGATTTTGTAATATTTTATAGTAAACTGTAGTGTGTTAACGTGTATATATATATATAAAGATTCAGTGTATAAACCTGTCACAATAGATAATTTTTAACACTGTTTAATGTAATTAAATTAAAATCATAAATAATAATAATTATTATTTAATAATAATAATTTCTATATTTCTCTTTTCACAACTACCGATACATGGATTATTAATTAATCCTCATCACAACACAAAAACAAGACACCAAAACAGCAACTGTAAGAGGACTGGTATAAATCTCGCAGTAATATGGACTTACTGTGACCTTAGCAAACGAAATAAAAATTAAGAAACTTAGTAAGAAGAATTCCTTTTTCCATTCTAGAATTTAACTCACTTGTACTTATTATCAAGGTTTCTTTAACAATGCTACAAGACGAAACTGGTCAAATTCAAATTCAAAATCATTTATTCGATTAAGACACTAAGTGACATTTATAATCCTTAAATTGAAGCAACAGTTAAAAAAAAGTAGATCGACTCAAACAGACGTACCACAGCACGTACTGGATTGGCAAGGTAAATTAGGTGAAAACACCAAAATCTACTGCCCGCTTGTGTCGATCCATAACTTCCAGTTTCCAAAATGCCTAGTGCCGTCCACTCTTATTGAATATCAGAAATCCGGGTCAGGATTAACGTTAATAAAAAAATGGAATAAGTACAAACGAGTTTATTTCTAGAATGTATTTCAATACGTTCCATAAAGTGCTGACAGTCGAGAGTATAAATTAATTTTTTGATATAAGTACCGTTTATGCTTTCCCATGTATTTAGTGAAAAATTGTTTGAATAGGTATAATGACTAATTTTGAAAAACTGTTTTATGATAAGCGGAAAAATCTCCTATTGTCAAAAAGAGTTATAATTTTAGAAAACATACATTTTAGTAGGAAAAATTTGCGATTTTAATTTTGAGTTTAAAATTCACGAGAAAACGCTCGGTGGTGTCATGGCGTCTTTTTGTGTAAGACGCGACGTCACCATTTTTTAACCAGTGTCAATTATAGCTCTCAAAAACGGTAAAATAATGATCGATTGTATCCGAAAAAAGTGAGCTTTATACCTAAGTGACGTAACTCGCTCCGATTGGTGTTCAAATTAACATGGCGGATTGCTGTAGTTATTAATCTCGCTCTAAAAATGAAAATTAATAGGATTTTTGAACTTTCTGAACCCCATTTCATCATATAAATACATAATTTTATCGATTCTGGGTAACTGTCATCATACCTATTATAAGTTATAAATAGACCCTTAAATTTTATTTATTTGTGTAGATTTGTGGTATTGACCATTTAAATGCAGCATAATGTGCATTTTATTAGTTATAACGCATTTTATATAAATGTCGTGGTCAGATATTGAAATTGCTCACTTCATGATGTATCTGTCCATTCACCAACGACCCTCAAGTACACAATCGTTGTTTTTTTTATGGAATACCGGGCAAACAAGAAGACCTATCCCGTGAAGGTAAGCGATACCGTCGCCCATGAACACCCGCAACACCAGGGGCGTCACAAGTGCGTTACCGGCCTTTGGGTTGGGGAGGGGGAGAAGGTAGGGGGAGCTGTTTGGGTATGTACCTCCGGTATCCTCATCATCATCATCATCATCAGCCTATCGCAGTCCACTGCTGGCCATAGTCCTCTCCAATTTCACGCCATCTAGTTCGATCTATGGCTTCTCGCATCCAGCTCCTGCCAGCCTTCCCGCGCAAATCATCGCTCCACCTGGCTTGTGGACGTCCTACACTACGGTATTCTCATTCACACTGTTGTCTGTTTCACACTGGTTTTCTGTGAGGCCGTGGTATCACTCCGGTTGAGCCGTCCCATTTGTACCGAAGCGTAACTCTCCCGCGGTATATGAGTGTTAAATATATCCAAACTACCCTTTTTTTATCTTTCTTTTTTAACTGTATTTAGCACCAGTTGGATCACGGGGCCTTGCCGTCAACTAGTCCCCATGTTTCAACCAGGTGGAAAACCTTTAGGTCCTCACTGTTTACACATAGTCACATAACTGCTGTGCTTAAGATCTCGGGTTAGGACGCACACAAAGAACTCCAAGACTCGGAACAATGATTTATAGATCACATAAAGTGTTGACCCGTGTGGGACTTGAACCCTCAATACTTGGGGCAGTAGAAAGAGAGAGCGACCTGGTCTTATCTAGTGTGGTGACCTGTGCATAGTGAGGTCGAGCTCCTAAGGGGGAGACCCTGTGGAGCAACATCAGCTGGAATTAGGTTGGGTGTTGAGTATGGTCCAGTAGGGGTAACCAGAGGGACGAGATCTCGTGGCAGGCCAAACCTGTCTGGCGGTTGCACATGGTAGGGCGCGAGCTCCCGTAAAAGACGGGCTTGCGGGTATGCAGGCTCTCCACGTGCAGGTCTGTGGAGATCGTGCTGTTCCGTGCATTGTGAGTGTAAGCGACTGTTGCGCACCCAGTCGACGGCGATCCGTCTCGGAAACGAGCGCAAACCAGGCCGGGAAACCGTAAGTTAGACGGGTGCGAATATACAGGCGGCAATCGGCAATCAGGACTATAGTACAGACCACAGGAGAGTACGCGCGGCACGAACCTTTGCAACAACGTTGTTGACGTAGTTTAAACTAAACTAAATGTTTTGTATAGCTATCAAAAACTTCCTGTCAGCCAGTACAGATTTACTATGTGAAAGTATAATGAACTCACATAAAAGGAAAAGCATCATGTAAGTGTTTCATGTGTAAATGTATATCTTTTTAAATTCGGTTAAAACGAAAAAAGCTAGTTTAATAATTTTAATTTATCTGCCATCTTGTATTCACTTTCTGTACTCTTTGGATATCATGAGCTCAAAATAATTTACGTTTATAAAGTTCAAAATACGCACAACAGGTAGCGCTGTATTAAAAAATTATCTAATTTCGACTTGAACTTTATTATAACTTAGTTTATATGTTTGAAAATCAATATTATATATTTAAAAAATACATAACTCATATTAATGATTTAATTACTAGTAGTAAACGAAATAAAAGTTCACGCTGCTTTACAATTGTTTATTTGCTATTTTTAACCATAATCCATAAAAATATATAACTTTTCATTATTACACTTTAAAAAAACGAAATAAAGAAACAAGTACAACGTTTTTGTTGCAACTGTAAAAACTGCAGTAAGTTCGAGAAGTAATTAAGATTATGCTATGATTACAAAATTTTAGTTCTCATTGTAGTCATAGATGGCTCTCTTTGTCTGATTTTAGTATTTTAGATAGGTACTTCTAATATTATGTAATATATGTATTTCAAATAGATCATGATAATAATGTCAATGTTCTAGAAAAAATAAATAGACAGATTGTCTTGTTAAAACTTTAATAATTAATTTAGCTGTGAAAAACCAATAATTTTTTTTGATATGAAATGATATTCAGGAACTAAGATGAGCAACAGAATTTTGGATCAGATAAACTAATTTTTGAGACAATTTGGTGATGCTTCCCGTGTGATCGCACTTCAATATGATCCAGTTCTTGAAGACATTTTTTTTGTTAAAATTTGTGATTTTTAAATATCCATCATCATGGATTTAGCAGTCAAGTGGACTGAGCCGGCCTATCTCCACCTGTGGACCTCCCAAATCATATACGATTCTTAAAGAATTTGTATGAGGCATCAAATTCTTTTGGTTAAATGATACGAAGGTGGTCTAATTTTTATGTTTATGAGTACACACTAGTTTATTAATATTTCAACTCTTTTACTTGATATATAATTTTATCTTTTTGAAATTTCAACTAATGAACACTGCAATATAAAAAATTCTTACCAATAGTAGTATCCCAATAACCATAACTAAAAACATTAGTTAATAATTTATAGGCCACTGATTGAACATTCAAGGCCCAGCTAATATTTACACTAATGCTTATTCAAACCGCCGTGTCTAAATAATATATTATGTACTTATTTAAAACTACCTTTCACCATTACTATATCAGAGTCAGACTGTGGAGGATCGGATATCACGTCCCTCCAACACAAAGAGAGGATCCTCCGACCAGGCGAGGTGATAATGCCTGTCGGGCCACTGCCCAACGATTGATATTGGGATGTTATATATAAGCCAATCGGCGCGAGAACTTCTATTGCGCGATTCAGGATTGGTTGTTTCTTCGTATCCTTTGTTACTCCGTAGTTCGTCGTATCGTATCGGTAGATTGCGCTATTATATGTTTTTCGTTGTCGCTTAGACCCCCTTGGGATGAATGGTGATAAGCCGTATTCTTATATATCTCTATATTCACCACACAGTTACTGTAGTTAAGAGTGACAGTATAATTGTTAAAATTTATTACAAAAATTAGGAATGTTGTACTGAGACCGTTCGCGCACTTCTAGAATTTTTAGTCGGGCCTGGATCTTTTTCATTGGGATTTCGTGAAATCTCAGTTTTAGGTAAATAAACCAGAATTAATTCCTGAGCTCACTCTTAATCGGAGCTTAAAGAGCATTCCATTCTTAATCGGAACATGTCCTCGTTACAATTCTATTTAAAATTAAAAAATGCACTCTTACTGACACACTCTATATTCCTTAGAATTTTTTTTTTCATTTAATCTAAAGTTGTACTAGAGCCCTTGAAAACTTTCTACAAGTTATAGTAAACAAAACAATGTGACATTGAAAACACCATCAAATTAATTAAATAACCCACGAATTTACTGCCTACACATTCAAGCACCAACAAGGAAGCGATCCCACCTATTTTTTATCAAACGCACAAGGCTAACTACTGCATGCAAATACCACGCTCCCATGACCCCTACACGCCTTAAGGTAGTTCTCAACAATAGCTCAAATTACACTAGATTTTTCGAAAACCAGTAGAGAAAGATTCATCGTGAACTACATTTTTTTAATGATGAGAGCTCAATATATAATGGTAGTGTACATTCACACGCATACTTTAGTTGTGTTCGTGATTGACGGCGTTGTATGTATACGAGATAGCATCTGTTTGTCTGTTGATCTGTCGTCACCCTTCATGTCCTGTACATGTTGACAGTTTTCTATAAAGCTCATGTAAGTATTGAAATTTGAAGTAAGGCTCGAACTATATTTAAATCAGGTGTCGAATTTTAGTCGCACAACGAGTATTAATTGTGGTAAAGGCTTTTAGGGTTGTCTAAAATGTATACAATATGCATAAAATAAAACAAAAGACAAAAAAGTTCAAAATAATGACGGTAGTCTAAAAATGGAAACACCAGTTTATTTCTTTGTCCTAAAGATGACTCCAACTACAGACGAAATGAAGATACAGGAATATTCAATATTCGATGGCTAGAAATCGAGATTGTATAATATATGACGTCTTAAAGTTAAAGAAGTAATTCTTACGGGCCACCACACCTTTTTACTCATGACGGTTGCCATTTTCATAGGTCCTTTTAATGGAATAGGGGGCAAACGTGCAGACATATCGCCTTATGGTAAGCAATTACTGCCGCCCTTGAATTTCTACTTCACCAGTTACAAGTGTGTTGCCGGCCTTTGGGGGACGGGTAGGGGGATTGGGTTATAGGCCTCCAGTAACCTCACTTACTCGGTGAAACACAGGCCTGTGAGGCCGATGTATCACTCCGGTCAGGTCCATCCATGCCAACGCATAGCCCTCCCACGATAGATTCAGATTCTCCTAAAATTCAGGACAAATATGTACAAAATTAGATGGTGACAATAAAAAAGAATTATCGACTGTGAAAACTCTATAAATAAAACCTTTACCGGCACATCCTGTTGATTGAACTCGAGACTACAAGGTTGAAAATAAAATTTCAAGCGAATATAGGGTGGTGTCCCAGTAAGAGTGCACTTTTTCGATTTAATTGAAATGTAAAGAGGACATGTTCCGATCAAGAATGGAATAAATATTCCTCAAATGTCAAATGGCTATTCCTCAAATGGCTTTGATGACAAGCCATTTCTTTGTTCATGGAGTTTTCTATAACTATTTCTGGATGTGGCTGTATGTTATCGATGACGCGTTGAATCTCATATTTGAGCGTAGGAATTCTTTCTGGTTTATTTACGTAAGCCCGAGGTTTTACGAAATCCCAAAGAAAAAGATGGAGTTTCGACTAAAAATGTTTTGAAGTGTGCGAACGGTCTCAGTACAAAATTCCTAATTTTTGTAATAATTTTTATAATTATTCATTTTACAAGCTCTTATTTTAGTTTCACCTATCCCGTTATTTATCTGTAATCAAACCTTGCAAGTTGATCCACTTCCTGATATCCTATTGACCTGAAATTTGAAATGCCCTTTTAGTTCTGGTGATAATGTAATTATATAAAATCCAAAATGGCCACAGTACAAATGGCGACTTAGATATTTCAGAACGACACACTACGGGTATTAAATGAAATAGCTTAAAGTATTTTTTTCAAGCAAGTTATATAAGCTTGTTTTTGAAAGAAAAACCTTTTTTAGTAAATCATTTGTTTACTAATCGCAATAAACATATGTTAAGGCTGCAATATTTTAGAGTTGTAACATGCACAAAGCAAAAATTACATTAAATTTAAAAAAAATGCTTTCTTATTGAGACACCCTATACCATACCTTTTGTATCAGTAACAGTGAACTTGAACAGCAAGAATCTAATCAATCCAATTATTCAGATATTGATTTAGACTAAGCTTTTGTATTTGTATAACAGTGGGAACAACATAGCAACCTCGAGACATACACAGATGAATAATTACAAAAATGATTGTGCTCATTACTTCAAACATCAGATTGAATCTCACACGGAGCGGACAGCGTGAGAAAAGGCTTAAGTTACACGGACCGCGATACAGAATTGTGCTATTTAAGTAAGGTCAGAATAATAAGATAATGATCATTATAAAAAACAACTTCTACAATCGTCAATGACAAATTGCGAAACTAGAATTAAGATAAAAACTATCTGGACATTATATTTTCACGTATTTTTACGTAACCGACACGATTTTCGGACAGTCTTGTGAATTTTGGAAGGGTAAAAGTGAGGGCCGTTTCTATTATCTTTACCTCGCTATGCCGTATACTTAAGTTTCACAGTATATTACGAGTTCTTTGTATGTTCTTGTTGATTGTATGTGCTTAGATAGAGCCTTTTTTATTCTGTGATTAGCGTTTGAATAAGGCTATTGTATCAGTAAATTTTCTATACTTACGGGCAATGCTTATAATGCAGTCATATAGTTAAAATTTTATTGTTAGTTTTTCAATGATGTGTTTTATATTAGCTAGTCATAAAGTGCAAAGTTCTAAATTCTTTTTTAATCTTAGATGAGCGTTATCTCCTCCATATAGTCAAATAGAGGCCAATCCCTGATGAAATAGGGCAGAAATAGATACGGTATTAGAGACCAGACAATACGTTATCTTCATTATTGTTATAAATTAAACAAACATTCAATACATTTAAATTAATTTATAGTAATTTTATAATGAAGTATTTGTTCAGTTACCTTGAATGATGGTCTTTATGAGAAACATTATAGACCACGTGTACACAACAACCGTCATAAAACAGTTTATTTAATTGCAAGTTAAAAAACGAAAGTATAAGGAATACTAGTAGAACCAGCCGATAACCTTGGCGAGATAATTGATGGAACCATAAAAAGTCGTGTGTTAGAATGTAAGGTTCTAGCTAGAGATGTTACTGATATTTTGTATCGAACACACTATGTAATATGAAGATATATTTATTATTTTACTTTATCATTATTTCACTGTCATGTTTAGGAACTATCTATTGATACAATCAATATATATTTGGTAAATGTAAACTTAAGTTTCATAATTGATTATCTTTAATTAGCCTTTGATCACATCACCTAGGCTTATTTACGAAATACTTATGTAACACATAAGCTACCTTTGCTGCAAAAAGGAACCAGTAACTGTCAAGGGAATATTTAGAAAAAAACGTCATTTGAAACTTAATTTATCGATAAATCCCATCACTAGCTCTATTGATTTACTTAGATGCTATGGCGTGCCGAAAGGAAAGAGAATGGTCCCTGGTCCCATTATTGTTTCTTTGACATTTAATGTTTGTGCAATGTCATCAATGTAGTGATGGGCAAATGCTGTATAACTAAAAAGTAACTGGTTTCGGTAAAGCAGGATCCTTCAAAAAACAAACCGAAATATTTTATACTCGGATTTTATGAATATTAATGGCTGTAAGGAAATCATTGGTAGCGATGAATGACACTCTTGATTTTTTGTGAGTATTCATCTGTGGAGGTACGTCACTCACGTCGGGGTCACCACTGTGGAGGAACGGATGTCACATGTCCCTCCAACACAAAGGGAGGATCCTCCGACCAGGCGAGATGATCATGCCTGGCGGGCCACTGCCCAACGGTTGATGTTGGGAAGTTGTATATATGTTAATCGGCGCGAGAACTTCTATTGCGCGATTTAGGATTGGTAGCTTCTTCGCACACTACGTTACTCCGTAGTTCAGTGTATCTTCGGTGGATGGCAATGTCATATATTTATGTTGATGCTGTATGTGGAAGTCGCTACATCACTNACTGTGGAGGTACGGGGTACATGTCCCTCCAACACAAAGGGAGGATCCTCCGACCAGGCGAGGTGATCATGCCTGGCGGGCCACTGCCCAACGGTTGATGTTGGGAAGTTGTATATATGTTAATCGGCGCGAGAACTTCTATTGCGCGATTTAGGATTGGTAGCTTCTTCGCACACTACGTTACTCCGTAGTTCAGTGTATCTTCGGTGGATGGCAATGTCATATATTTATGTTGATGCTGTATGTGGAAGTCGCTACACATCTAATAATACATTTTAAATATGACACTCCCCTGGTTCAAAACCGGTTGATAAACGATTTTCCATTTTTTTAATAATATTCTCTTTATAGAGTTAAACCTTAAATAACCAATAGATAACCATATAGAGTAGAACCATTTTCTTACAAAACTTTGGTTTCTAACAGCATTCTTTTAAGAAAATGGACAACTCTTTAGCCTTGTTCTTTTGAATCTACGTATAAGTGAACTCCTGGTTCCTTACTAATAAATTAGTTAAAACAGATATCATATTTGTTAAAAATAGGTAACAGATTATTATCTACGTAATTGATAATCTATTAAATACGTGACGAAATTTAATTAAATAACAGTAAAGCGGTCTTCGGCATTCTTAAACGACTCGTCATGCAAAAAGTACTAGTCTTACCAGAATAACAAAAAGAATAAATGTCACGACTTACACATAATTTTGTACAGCAAATCTCGACTATAATAAGATAAATCACGACCCAACTCACAATTTGAAATCTACTTTTTTTACAACTCCAAATATGAAATTATTCGTTTGCCAAATAAATTCGACCTTAACGTGACTTCTTTATTATACGCTCATGTATGACATTGCTAAAAAAACTCAAGTAAAAACATGGAGGCAGACAAGCATTCTTTGTATATGTCTAGCCAATGACCTTCGAATGTGATGAACGACTTTTTAGCCGGTAAAAAAACTGTTCGGTGAATTTACTTAATTTTTTGTAGGAACTTCTTAGAATTAAGCTAAGCCTTGGGTAAATGCATTCCAGTTTGGTATTTTACCATCGATATAAAAGTTAGATGCCATAATTTTGGACGATAAAGATCTGTTAGCTAGTATAGGTTTGCAAATTCGAATGTCTTAGCTACCTCCTCGAAATTCCATTATATTAATTAGGCAACATTTCTAAGATAAAGCATCTTAAGATCTTCTTTGTAATTCTCGTCCCTAAAATACTAAAAATATTGCCGCTTCGCAAATAGTAATTTACATTTTATTTAGATCGATTCAGTTTTCAGGAACATAGACGCTTATTTAAACGAATGTTTCTCTTTGTCTGCTACTGTGCCTTTTAACAAGTTATTTTATAGAGTAACGAGAAACCCTGATTTAAAGTATCTTCCCTCGTCCTAAATTTATGATTATATTGGTGTATATTTGTATGGTTTCAAGCCGGCACAAACATACCAGGCTCCAGATAGTTGTTGCGAGGCATGAGTTAGACACACTCTCACACGGCTAACACAGCTCCTCTATAGCTGGCTTCTCTCTCCTACTCCTACGATTGATTGCTCCAAGATTTAAAATTGACGGTCATTTACAATTCAAACAGGACCAAAAATAGTTCACATTAGCATTTCTGAAATTCTTATACTTTTCAAATGTATACAAATGTATAAAATGTTTATGAATGTTTCATTTTTATTCAAATGTTTGTTACATGTGTTTAAGTATTATTACACAAAATGTTTTAACTGTCTGAACTTTAGCTAAATTTCTTAATTGTTCCAAATACCTACCAAACAATGTCTTGAAGAAATTCCTTATCTGAATATCGTAAAATTATACATTTCTACACATTATGGGCCACATTTGCATAATGTAACCTAAATCGACTTAGTGACACGTGCGACCTACATACATACGAACACAAGAAGCACATTGTTCATCAATGTATAAGCATATACATAATAAATTAAATAAAAATGTCATTCTTATTGTTGAACGAATTCACAAAATATTTTTCCTCGTAAATTTTTATTTAATTGAAAACGAAATTGAATTCATGAAATAATTATTCAAGATGATGATCGATATACAACAACGTCGGTATTTTATAGAGATAATTAAAGATGCATAAAGATTATGAACTAAGAATTTATGCATGAAAATAGATTACCAATTTTGCCTGAAACACAGGTCTTACCTAGATCGGGCAGATCACAATTTTTTTTGACTACACGGTTGGCCTAGTGTTTCCAGTGGTCGCCACACCACTTCCTACTGCGCCAAGTGTTGTGGGTTCAAATCCTATATGTGGCAACACTTGGTGTGATCAATAAATTGTTGTTCCGAGTCTAGGTGTAGTTTATGTCCGTTTCATGTATGTTTGTAAAGTAAGTTGTAAAAAAAAAGTTTCAGTTTAGCGAATATTCTTTGACTGCCTCTGTGGCGCAGTGGTAGAGTATCCATAAATTGTTGTTCCAAGTCTGGTGTATATTGTGTCCGTTCCATGTATGTTTGTAAAGATCTCCGCGACACAGGAATGTATATTCCTAAGGCGGGAAATAAAATAAAAAAAAAATTGAAATAAGTATACAGTATGTAGTATATAATATAGTAAGAAATAACAAATACTTAGTTCTAATGTTCTTAGTTCTTTGACTACCTCGGTGGCTCAGCGGTAGCGTATGCGACTACTGTTCTTGAGGTTTCGGGTTCGATTCCCGGGTCGGATCAAATGTTTGTATGATCTACAAATGTTGGTTTCGGAATTTGGGTATTTTCTATGTATGATATGTATTTACAAAAAAAGTATATATGTATTTATATCAGTTGTCTAGTACTCTAGTACTGGGAGAGCCATGCTTCGGCATGCATAGGCCGGCTCGACCGGAGTGATACCACGGCCTCACAGAAAACCGGTGTGAAGCAGTGCCTGCCCTGTGTTTCACCGAATGAGTGAGAATACCGGAGGCCCATAATTCAACCCTTCCCCTCATCCCCCTCACCATCCCCTAAGGCCGGCAACGTACTTGTAACGCCTCTGGTGTTACGGGTGTCCATGGGCGGCGATAATCGCTTACCATCAGGCGATACGTCTGCTTGTTTGCCCCCTATTCCATAAAAAAAGCTCATAATACAAGCTCTACTTAGTTTGGGACTAGATGGCGTTGTTTGTTAGATGTCCGAAATATTTATTATTATTATTATTGTTTTATCATTATTAATTGTATAAGTTCTTAAGAATTAATATTTAGCTTATTTTAAGTTAAGTCTACTCTTAAGAAAGACACACAAATCTTGTACATTGAATACGGAATAAATTTTATTATTATTATTTATTATCAAAGTTTATTTCAAACTATCAGCAATTTTTTTTTATCCACACTACAGTCTTGCACTGCTTGACATGTGTCCATTTTACAAGGCTGGCAAGACGGACGGTATAGATTTTATGTCAAGGTTTCCTTCTATTTGTTTCTCTTGTTATTTATTTTCTTATTTAGTTCCCTCTTACACCCAGAGGATGGAAAGGGACAAAAAACGAAAATGAATCCCGCTTATATCATGTTTATGCACAGTCACTAAAAGATGATTTAAGTTTTATTACATAAAATCAATGTACACATAAAAATTTATTAAATTTATATTAGACTGGTTTACTCTTTAAGAGCTAATTTTTGTTTTACGAAATAATCCTATACAGTGCTTGTAATTTGGAAACACTATCTTCAGTCATGTGATAAATATGACGCCTACTTTATATATACTCTACCATTTAAATAAATATTTTTGATTTCTGACCATGTAATATTAGCCGTTAAAACACATCACATAATGTGTAGTTACTATAATTAGAAATCTATACCTAACCTACACCTAGAAGGTTACATTAAAAAGGAGCAATTGACACCATCAAATCATAAATGAAGTAATATAAATACAAATCTACCCTAAGACCTTATAATAGTCAGATAGATTAAATAATTTGTGTTGTTGCAAGTAATGTCAATAGCGATTGGAAATCCATTAATTGTTATAATCAATTTAATTTAAGTACAGCAATTACAAAACCAATTATTGCATACTACATAGCAGTACAAACGTAACAATACATTTTTCTTGTAATATACTATAGCGCCGTCGTAGCTTATTAACTCATAAATCCAACAATGGCAAGTTTTATGTGACTACATTAATGTGGGTATTATCCTTGCCTCCTACCTATTCACCATTGCAGGGCTGACTAACTAAGGTTAAAGTATTAAAAGGGAATATTCAAATCATGTTGATGACACTGACAGGGCTTCAAATTCCTGCGAGTGAAATTTGTTGACCAACATGCATTGCAGTATTTGATTTTTTATTGCTGCTTTACATTTGCGTGACCAACTTATCATCTAGTAAGGTTAGTTGATAGTATGTACTGTCTTCAGATCAGAGCAAAGATTGTGTTACGATCTTTGTTATTTAAATATTCAGTTTTTTTTAATGAATATTTTTTGCATCAATTTTTAATTTAAATAAAACAATTATTTATGACTGTTTACAAGAGTATTCGTATTAAAGTGTAAGAGACTACTAAAGTTTTAGGTTGATTATTATTAGAAATAGAAAAAAATATACTTTGGCCTGTTCTTTAGAATATAGAAGACTGCAGATTTTTAAATGATCGAAAACATTAATAGTTCTTTATGACTTCTTTCATATGGTAAATGATGGGTCACTTGTAATGGATTCACTTCAGTCAATTTGATATTTATCAGATTTTTTTTTGTTTGCTGGCCCGTTAATATACCCATGATGTTCTTTAATTTGATTTTGATGTACTCGTTGCATTGTCATGTCAAAACAAAGTTCTTTTTTTTCTAAATTGCCATGTTATCAGCCAGCCCTATAAATTTGACTAGGTGTGAAAATGATAAGTTGAATATCATTGTAATAGATGCTTAACTGGTAATTAATTGGGCCTTTAAACAAGAATCAGTATGCATATTCAGTTAATGCTGTCTGTCACTCACATCTATTGTTCACCTGACACAAATTACTCCGCGTAGGATCTTTGACTATAAAGTTCAAGATACATGCGAGTTATAATAAAGTAAGTCATACTATTTCAAAGAATTAAATTTTGATAATGATAGAATATAAAACCAGAATGAACCACATCATGTAACGATTCAGGCGTTTTTAAGATTAAATCGGGCAAAAGGGATAGTTCTTCTTTTTTTTAAGGATAGCATTTAATAGGCTTTGAGTAAAAAAAAATACAAAATTAATTCCAAATATCAGGCATAAGACAATGCTCATTGCCTTTATATTGCATCCAAACACTTCCTTTTCAAAAACAAATACATAAAAATGTTCTTAGTTTTTATCAGTTTAAATAAGATTATGTTTTGCAGCTTATATGTATAATACCTTGATCGATAACATCAGTATAACATCGGCCTAAGACACAACAGCGGCATACAACAAATCCTCTACGAAGCAAGGTTGTGTGTGGTGGAGTTGGTCGCAGATTTAGTTCATGGAAAACCTTTGTCTAAGCTACGTGTTTCATTTTCTATTTCTGATCCAGTTTACTTTTTACAAGTTTCTATACAATGAATTTCTTGTTAGCCAGAGCAGTTACCAGAGCGTGGCTGTTGATATGAATAAAAATTACGTTTTTATTAGTTTTCATATACCTTATACAAAGTGAAGCAATCTTTTCTCATCCAGCTCATGTTCCTTATATGCTAAAAACTTACTGAAGATGGATCACAACACATGGCTACATTTTAAAAAGTTAGCTGTTTAAATTATTTTTACATTTAATTAATCTAACGTCCCACTTTTAGGCTATTTGTCTCGATGTCCTCATCGATGGTACTTTCCCGCTTTCACATTCTGTACAATCAAATTCATTTGGTACCCCCAAATGAATTTGATTTTTGTACCCTAATTCACAACATAAACGTTACGCCATTGAGAGTTAATAATTCACAGGCCAATGATGAAAAAAGTTTTTCAACAATTTTAGCTAAACTTTATGTAATTTCATCTGCTAATTTTAAAATTATTATAAAGAAGTTGTATTACGCCCTGATTTCCCACATTTCAATATAAGAGCATGTGGGAGATTTTTTATAGACTCATTAAAAACAAGTTTGAAAGGTGTATTATAACATAATGACTGTACTTATGCTCCTTTGCTCATTCAATCCATATGAAGGAAACTTACAAAAATCTGGATGTAATTTTACGGAAAATTATCTATACAGCTCACGATGGAATGTTGTATCGAGATTAAAAAATTATCTCCATGATTCTTGGTCAACGGCAAGGATTTATAAGGATTTCATGTTTTATTTGTGAGTGGGATAGTAGAGCAAGGGATCAAGATTGGTCTACAAAACAATTTCCCCAAAGAAATTCTCTGAGAACATATTGCATAAAAAATATTAGACCTCAAAAAGATTTTTCTATCCCCACTACATATAAAGTTGGGCTTGATGAAACAATTTGTGAAAAATTCCTCATTTATCAGAAGCTAAATTGAAAGAAGGGATTTTTGTTGGGCACGATATTCGTAAGTTGATGTTCTATTCCAATTTCAAAGCAACAACTACAAAGGAAAAAGAGGTTTGATTATCATTTCAAGTTTTTGTGCAATATGAAAGTACCTCATTATGAATTGATTGTAGCTAATATGATTGACAAGTTTCAAACTCTTGGTTGTCTGATGAACCTTAAAATTCACTTCTTGTATAACCATCTCGACTTTTTTCCTGAAAACTTCGGCGATGCGAATGAAGAGCTAGGAAAAGGTACAACCAAGACATAAAAGAGATGAAGAAACGAAAGCACGGACGGTGGAATATCAATCTGATGGGTGGTTACTGTTAGTCTCTTAGAGAACAACAAAATTCATCACACCGGTGAAAACTTTATAAAAGAAATTTACAGAGAAAAGGGAGAGAAAATACAATAAAATAAGCACTTAATATTATCATTATAATATAGGGAGAGCCAAGTTCCGGCACGAATGGGACGGCTCGATCGGAGTGATATCACGGTACAGAAAACTGGTGTGAAACAGCGCTTGCCCTATGTTTCATCGAGTGAGTGAGAATACCGGAAGTTCATACCCCAATCCCTCTCCTATCCACCTCCCCATCCGCCAAAGGCCGGCAACGCACTTGTGACGCTTCTGGTGTTGCAGATGTTCATGAGCGGCGGTAATCGCTGATCTTTTATTGTAGTTTTTAATTTATTTTTAAATCCAGTCAGGTATAATTATAAATTCAAAAATTTCATGCTTTTAAGCTTCTCAATAGTTAAACACTTAAAAAAAAATTATGCTATCTTTCTACAGATTCTTATTAATTCAAATTATAATTAAAAGATGTCGCTTTTGATATAATAATTAGATATAATATTATTTTCTACTTCATTGGTCTAGCTTAGACCTGTATATCTTTTAATTTTAATGAAAATAAGTGTAAGGAATATTTTATCAAAATCGTTAGGGTTCAGAGAAATGTTAACTAAAATGAACTTAACCTAAAACCTGTGATTTAAATAATTAATTTAAATTAAACATAAAAAAAGACAAAAATACTTTACCAAATAAACTTTCGTTAGAATGTATAAAATTATTGCAAAATCACACATATTTATTATAAATTTATATTTCCAGATACCGGTTAACATCATCGATTACCATATTAAACAAGTTTTGTTTATAGTTCAAGGAAATCCGCTGATTTTCTTATATGACACTAAAACCTTTTCAATTTCGCCCTTGACCACTAGGCTACTTTCACTTAGAATATGTACCCAGAAGATAAAGAAACCAAACCTTATTTTGAAATTTACGAAATCAGACTAAATAATTATTGACGCAAATGTTGTAAGTAACGTGTTCTGTCCCTATAAGGTCAGAAATAACAAAGACAATGGCTTAGGAAAGTTTCGTTTGATATATTTTGACGGGAAATGTTGACCTTAAAGTGTTTGTTACAAAATACAAAACATACCGTAGCTAGCAAGATGGAAATGATCATAAGTTCACTTCACTGTCTAAAATCGGCTAGTTAACAAACGAAATGAGAATCTAAAAAAGAAAAGTACTCTTGTAATTTTTGAGTTATTTATAAATCTAGTCAAATACAAAATTATCTTTAAAATTATAATTATATTCATCACATTTAGGCTTTTTTCCACTTGGTTACGACTGTTTCTAGAAACAATCGTCGTAAATTAAGTATTTAATGTTAAGATGATGATGAAATTTATTACTGGTTTTGCCACCCAAATCTTAGATTTTGGACATCAGTGTACTTTACGTGAATATCATTTATAAAAATACTAAATTCAAATGCTTGCATACAAGGGTTTTTTTATTGCATTCTTTGAACTGAATAGTTCTTATTAATGAATTCCTGGAACTTTCTACTAATCGATTCTGTTTCCAGATAATTTAAATATATGTCTGGTCGTTTGACATAGGCTTCGGGAATGAACTTACCGAAGGGACTACGACCAGGTTGTCGACATTCATCTTGCTGAGGCTTGTAAGATAAGGCTAACAAAGAAAATCTAAAACAAGTAGAGCTATTATCACAGTTGTATCTGATTTGGTAAAATTTATTTTTAATTTACATGTCATTATTGTAATTTTCATAACCATGGCGCGGTTCGTACAGTTTGACCACTATATTTAAAAAGGCACCATTTTTTTATAAACAAAATATTACAAGGAATGAGTATTGGGATAAGTAAGTTCAGGAAGATGCTTTTCAGGATGGTCTAAGCCTGGTAAAGTTGCTTAATACTATACATCAAATCAATGTTAACAGCTTACATAATTTATATCAATGCTTTATTTTTTTCTGTTTGCTGATTGACTTTTATGAGGATAAATTGTAAGTACTTAATACCGACTTTAATATATATTTCTCAGGCTTCGTATTTCATGCGATCAATATAATAATCTACCCATGTGATCTGTGCATAATGACATCCTGTCATTACCAACGCCTGAGTACTGTCAATTAAGCTTTTCATCTTTTGCGTTTTCCGTTAATCAAATAGATGCATAAACACTATATTCACATAGCTTCCTGTTAGTGTCTCTATGTAGACCAGAGGTCTAAGGATTTTGCCACACTCTTCCACAAGAGGAAACACTCGTTTAATTCAAATATCAGTCAGTAGATTTAAAGTCAGATTGCCTTGACCCAAGATGGATTTCGGAGATCTGTTTGGTTCAAATTTATTTTATAAACCAGTAAAAATACAAAGGAGATATTAACTTCACAATTTTTAAGCTTCTTAATAGCATCAGAAGGAGGTCGTAGAGACGAGGATCCTAAAACATAGGCGTTTTTCATTTCCTGCCTTGTTTATAATTTTTACCAGACTATGGCAAAGCCAAAGGGGAGGGTATTTTGACAGTCTATATATATATATGTTTGTATGTATCACTATAGCGCCTAAACTACTCAACTGATTTTAAAATATAAGTCGTCAATAGATTCGTAAGAAAAGGTTAACATAGACTATATTAATTTTTTCAAAAGTTTTACGTAGACGAGTTACAGACTTTTTCTTCTTCAATACGTTGATAAAAGTCAACTGCGTTATTTAGCACTACATTCTTTAATTTTATTACTTCTTACAATATATCTTCAAACCTATCAACACTTTACATTACTAAGATTTGGAATTCCAAGGAGGAAGACTTTGTCGATACAAACCGATAAAGGCCTTTTTGTAATAAATAGCAAAAAAACCTGTGCAATTAATTACTATGCGGTGCATTGTTGAATGAAAATATTTTTTCCTGTATGTTTGATTTACAACGCTGTATCTCATATTAGACAGTCTAGGCATTGATAAGCTACTTATAGTGGTCATAAAGCAATTATATACAACCTTTTTTTGTGTGATTGCAATTCTTTACATATTATTACTACGTACCTAGATGATCGAGCTTCGCTTGATGTTTGTTTTTGATAAATTTTCTGAAAGTGAATCCTAACTAAATCGATGTATCGCCGCTGAAACTCCTGCATACTAATTAAAATATTATTGGGGCCGTTTCAGAAAATCAGATTGCTTGTTTATAGGTCGTAAAAAAACTTGTAAAATCAACTTACTTCCAACTTACTTACTTATGTACTACTGAATACAAAATTGGCAATCATATGATGTTCTCCTTATATGTATTATACGTCCTTTTTATTACATAGTGGGTACGCGAAACTCCATTGTTAAACATAATTAAATTAATTACTCTTTTCTCGTGTTATAACTTTCAATGTACGGAAGCCGTGGAATAATTATATGCAGATTTGCATATCATTAATTCATTCTTTGTTACTATGATAGAAATCGAGGCGCAAGGTCGTGATTAATAACACTAATTGTTAAATTACCACTGCTATGATCGTTTTATGTTTGCGTTTTTACCGAGGAGATCATTCGAGAGCTGCGTAATGGAAAAAGCCTATTAGCGTCATCAATGTTGAAGAAGGTCATTTCTTTTCAAAAAACGGAGTTCAGAGAATGATAAAAAAAATACTGTCAGATCTCAGATGATTTCATCATCTGACATCTGACATTTTCATTTCCTCCGCCCAACTTAAAGTGGTTGCTTGTTCGTTTGTTTTTCGTTTTTCTAAAGATGGAGACCCATTTCATGCCATTCGCATTTTTTTATCATTAATTTCATTACGGCGAGGACTTGAAGACTCGAGAGATTTAAAGACTATAAATACTTGATATTGGCAGAAATAGTTGATCTGAATGGTTATCATTTTATTGAAAGAAAAAGAAGGTGAAAATAGTATATGATTCTTAAATTTTCAGGATTGTAGATAATGCACAGGTATTTTTATTTACAATCATTTGACTATTTTGTTTCATGGTCCTCGGGGCGTTCAAAATTATAAGCTATAAATTGCTGTAGAATAATAGGCTTGTTCTTTTTCGATCTTGATGAATCTTCTATCTGTACTCGCAGTTCGGTATAGAATACTAATCATGTTTTTTTCAAAGCCGGTCGACATTTAAAAAACTATATTGTGTTACAATTAAAGAACTTGTAACACAGTCGATATTTATTAATCGTGTCTGGTTAATAATTGTTAACAGCCTATTTGAAATGGATGACATCCTATTTTAAAATGAGTTACTCGAAAACTCGAACCACCGTGTGCAAGATTATGTAGCTTTTTTCAGTTTTAATTAGCGCTGTAAAGAGGCACGCAGAGATCTTTAACCATCCAAATGCTTAAAAACCTGTGCCTGGTTGAAGCCCTCTACACGTTTATTAATTTCTTATTTACTTTTTTTATGATATAGTAGCAAACAAGCAGACGTATCGTCTGATGGTAATACATCACCACCGCCCATGGACACTCGCAACATCAGAGGCGTCACAACTGCGTTGCCGGCCTTTTAAGAAGTAGGACTTTTCATTAGTAATATCAATTGTTTAGAAAATTTGAAGATAGATTAAAATGGAGATGATTAGTATGATCCATATTAAAAAGGGTATCGACAAAGCTGAAAATTGACTTAATAATATTAACTATAATGTATTGAAATTGAGACATTTATCATAAATATAAAAGGGTGTGCCTTTTTATAAATATCTTGTTTGCTTATATGAGACGCAATGAATTATCTTTTAACGTTTCAAATGCCAATTATAACAGATATAACATGTTATAATGTTGAAATATATTGAAGTTGATATTTATCTAGCCATTAGTCTTATTGACAGCGTCATTTGTATAATACTCAATGCATTGTGATTTTTTTCGCACCTGTTTATTGTTTTATAATAATAATATGTGCATATAATGTGGGTTGATTTAACTAGTAACTGTTCGGAAAGGAAGATGTATAAGCAAGTCATCATTATCTTTATAATAATACAGCTTACTTGCCTTTATTGCTCCCAAGATTATTTAGGGTCGGCTATTAGTTCAACCAGTTTTACCTGCATATCAGTTTTTCAACTGAACGACTGGTATCGGACCTCCGCAACTGTGAGGGTGAACTGGATTTGAAGATAGAATTAATTGTCGGTATATTTGAGGGCAAAGACTTCCCAATAACTATTGTCTTAGATGTTCATGACAAGCGGGATCGGTGCGCGATGGCTTAACAGCTCTCCTAAGCACGGGCGGCAAACACCGCCATCTTCCATAGTCAACACAATAATATGAAATTCGCTTATGGTTTAATTATACGGTTATGGCTACGAAACGGTATATAGAGAGTATAAAGAGCCTTGATATCATGTTAAAAGGAATAGAAAGTGCGACAAAGGCAACGCTAAGAAAGGAATATTGCTAGAAAAGGAATTGTAGATTGTTGTTAGAATGTCACATCACTAGTTACTAAGTGCAGTTATTATGTTTTAGAAAGTCACTCATGATGTCATTGTTTCGTCCATGATGTAGATAATGAATTGTGTGTAATTTAACATGACTTTAGCTGTCTCGTTGATCTAGTATCAAGAGTTTTCGGGTTAGAATCCCGGGTCGGACAAAATGTCTGTATGATCTGCAAATATTTGTTTCAGAGTTTGAGTGCTATCTATGTATATTATGTATGTATTTACAAAAAAGTATAAATTATGTATTTATATCAGTTATCTTGTACCCATAACACAAGCTCTGCTTATCTTGGTACTAGATAGCATTGTGTGTTAAATATCCGAAAATATTTATTTATTTACTATTTATCTTTTAATCAAGCTTCCAAACATAAAAATTGTAAGCGATTCATCATCATTTCTATATTTCGTAATGGTTGTTGCTAATCAGCTCCCATAGCGTCTTTCTACAATCGCGAACGCCTCTCTCGTCTTCCATTATTGGCTAATATTAGTTTTCATTATGTGATTTAGCATTGACATAACGGCATTCCCATACATATGTCAGTTTTCTAATAACCTTAACGTTTATAGAATGTCAACTTGGCTAGGATTCTGTAAAGCTACACCCTATATTAATAAATTATTTCAACTGATTTTACTGACCTGTTGGTGCAGTTTCTTGTGACCCTCAGTACTTAGCTGCTTGTATTACTGATGTATCGTTTAAACTTTACGTAACTTGTCTGCGCTATTGACAACTGTTGGGGTAAATGAGTTCTAGATTGGTGATGTCATTTCGGTAAAGTTGTGTAGGATGCCTACAGGCTAGGTGGAGTGACGATTTACGCTAGATTACTGGTAGAGTGATTGAATGCGAGATTGTGGTGTGGGATAGTGCGAAAGGCTTATGTCCAACAGAGGACTGCTATGGGCTGATGATGATATTAAGTACATTATTGAGTCTCTTTCTAGTTTGAGATTAGATGTTCACAACAATTTTAGTTGTATCAAGTGATAAATTAACAAGTAAAAATCTCTTAAAATATTGCATTAATAATGGCCAGTATTTACCTAATACAATTTATTATTGCTACGAAATATTTTATACAATTGTTTGTTACCTGAAAAGCTTGACTCTCTTTTCTTTTTATTTTGGAATATTAAGCTAATTAAATAAAGATATTTCTTTAAAACTAATATATTAATTATTTGCTTCAAACATAAAACGCACGTGAACAAGCCCTCACTAATAAATAATGCATTGAATTAACGAGAGGTCAAACAAGTCATCCATCATTCTCTAATGTTCTATAACCATTATGCCTTGACCTCTCTGTGGCTCACATCTGCTGAGTTTCACTAAGACTTGGTCAGGTATACTTAAATAGATAGGCCACGATATACTGGTGACTTTTTGCCCGGTTAGTTAAGTATACAATGTAATAGAAGGCTCTTCCTGTAACGAATAAGCGAGGTAAATTCATTAATTAAGTTTGATTAATTATTCCTATGCTATTTAAAGGAAAGCTGGTAATTGAGATAAACAAAAGACAGAAACTACAATATCAGCTCTAGGACTAACTAATAACTGGACGTCGTCTTTCTCTTAATATAGAAAGGGTTAGGTCGAAAGTATGTACAATAAGCCTAGTGGGCTCGTGCATTCCACAAACTTTCGAGAATTTAATGAGGGACGATTGTAGAATGCAGCTTTCTTTCTATTTTTATTATTAAAAATAAGGTCAATTAAATGTACATTAATTCTGAAAAGCTAGATGTGTATATTTGGGTATGGAATTCAGTAAATCATGGTGAGAATGAACATGCTATAATTTCATCCATTTATTGAGGTTCAAAATATCTGCTACTCAGTGATTCATCAAAATCAAAATGTTAAAAATAATTTAATCAGTTGCCAAGGTGCAGTTTGGCTGAAATACTTTATCGATTATTCTACTTTTGAAATATTGTCTACTAATTATTTCTTTAAAGCGAATACACAAAAGAGACCTTAAATTCAACCTGTATTTTACATGAATGTATATTTTTATTAAAATATATTACTTAAAGTTTTAATTGTATTTAATATGAGATTAACAATATTTTAATAAATTAGGTAAAGTATGTAGTTAGTAACCATCTAGAAATAATGATCAGAGAGATAAAACTTTCATTAAATTCTACATAAAAAAATGTCGTACGCAGTCAGGTCTTAAAACTAGTATAAAATAAAACCATCGGGCCACAATCAATCGTGGTTCAAGATCAAGGTACTCTTCCCACGGTTCTGCACACCTGTGTCCTGTCTATAAGTTTTAAAGTACCTACGAATGAAGAAAGTGCGATCTGTCGATGTCGAAAACTGTCAGTGATAAATTTCTTTTTCATTTCAAGAAGTTTAAATGCCGTTTACGGTCTAAGATTGATTATTATTTAAAACTATTGCAAGTAATGTGTTGTTATAGCCTGCATAGCGAATTGCCTATAATTTTGCAGTTACCGAATTGGGATTTCTAATTTAACGAAACTTACACCGAAATTTATTTTTTGTAATCTACTGTCTAAAAGCAAAAACTAATGTACAAGTATGCTTGGTTGCAATGTAAAACACGTAACATGTTACATACATGTTTTTCAATCCATAATTTTTATGTTCGATATTTATTTTCTAATGATCTCGATTTATGTGTTCATAGCTAGTGCAACAGTAATTTTGCAATATAAGACTTTCTTAATTTAAGCTCTAGTTCAGTATGTAGTAATCACCAGAAATATAAAAACATTATCCTTTATAAATAAAAACACACATGGTTATTATTATATTAAGTACATATTTTGATGAATTAGACCACAAACATTATTCGAAACGCACCCTCTTCTACCGTACGAACTATATGGGATAGTACAAGCCGTAACCACAGCATTAACTGCAATTATAGGAACAGTACGCTAAGTTAGGACCTGTGGATCCAGTCTTATAACGGTACCATCTCTCCGACGTGCAGCGGAAACTGAAATATGAGCTAGTACAAGTCATAATGTTGATGCGGATTGCGTATGCTTTCTAAACAATCCTACAAGTATGTATTTAGATAATTGAAAATACTAGTATTTTTAGTATAGTCTTATTTTAAAAAAACTTTGTAACTTATGCTATAGACAACACTTTGTATTCCGAATAGTTAGTTAATGTAAAAGTAAAGGCTGTTTCTTTATAGAAAAAAAAACCGAAACTTCAGTTATTATTTTAGTGACTATGCCGTTTGTCAAAACTTGTACATTTAAATTAAGATTTAGAACTGCGGTCTTTTGGGATGGGAGGACGTTTTTTCGTTCAGTTTACCAAACTTAATGCCTTTAATATGTGAATATCTAACTAAACATATAATTTATATATCTGAAAAAAATCTAGTTGTAATAGTGACTATTTTAATTTGTGATCTGTATAACAACATGAAAGAGCAAACACGGTATCGTCAACTCTGCAATGGATTTATTTATAATTGTAAACAATTTTACCAATAAAAGTTACGAACATAATAAAATTATATGAATTTGTGTTCAATAAATCGCTTAAACTTATATATTGCACCACCCAATCGATCGTAGTGCAAAAACTAGATTTTGTCACGCAAGCGACTATTAAAGCTTTTAAACGGATATGACGACATTACTCGATTTTAATTGGGTTGCTTTTTCATTTCTCCTTTTGCTCCCCCGACTGCAATTTCTGTGAGCAGGCTTATCGATACCTTCATATCTTGGAATTTATCTGCCCGATATTAACTACGTTTGTTGTAAATGGTTTTAAAGGCTAAAAAAGTAAATTATAGAAACTGGTTCATGCTGTTTTAACTACTGGAATCCGAATAAGTCTAGAAAGTGTTCATACAGTTGAGTTCTTGAAACAAAAAAATATGTAAGGCCTGTTGTTATATTTTTAGCGAGCTTTATATACAAGTTATTACATTTTTTAAAGACTAACTGACATACAGTGTTACTGTAGGAGAGTCAATTATCGGCCTTTATACCGGAATGAAAATAAGTAACACATAAGTTGCTTTTCGCCTGCATATTGGAATAATTACCTGACGCGCAACTTCCTCTCGCTCCGTAGGAAGAGATCTCAATGACTATTAACGCTCTTGTTTCCGTTATAATTACGTATTGTCAGGTGGCAGTCTACATGTTAGCCATACCTTAAAAAAATAAAAAGAAATATGCAGATGATTGCTCGTTTTTTAATGTGATAAATAAGTATGTCGTTCGTATACTAGCTATCATGCAATCTATGACCTAAACGTTAGCGATGCACATTTAAGTCACATTACATTAATTATTGAGTTAATAATATTCTGTCATGTATCATTTTTAAAAGGATAATTTGTCTTGTTAATGCTTTAGTGATGTATCATGTTGATCATTTACTACCCTGTCATTGCTAATATAATTTTTATAATGAGTAGGCAACTATTTAAAATACATTGTTGTTGCATTATTTATTAGATAATAAAGTGATAAAGGCAAAACTTATATTCGTAATGTAAGAACAGAATCTACTGGCCGTTCGTTCGCTTTGAAATTCTTAGTTTTTTTAGTTCGTTTATTTATTAGCTTAGTTTACGTTAGTTAGGTATACAGAGAAATTTTAACTAACATTTTCTTGTAGCACGTGTTTTTATGGAATACCGGGCAAACGAGCAGACATATCACCTGATGGTAAGCGATTATCGCCGCCCATGGATACCTGCAACACCCGAGGTATTGCATCTCAAGTGCATTGCTGGGTATGGGCCTCCCGGTTCCTCACTCACTCGGTGAAACACGTCGCAAGTGCTGTTTTACGGCGGTTTTCTGTGAGGCCATGGTGTCACTCCTGTAGGAAGAACGTACACTTACGATAAACTTGGTATGTATTTATGATGAGACATCGATAGAAGAATAGAATAGGTAGATGCTGATGCAATTTCTCAACGTCAAAACTAAATGGGATAAAAGTCCCAAAAGAACAAAATAAATAGGAATAATATTACTTACCTAACTTTGGGTTAACATTATTAATTTTTCATTTATATGAAGTCCAAGCCAGGTGAAAAATACAAAAAAAAATCTTATATTTCTTACTGATGCTTTGTACCACTAAAGTCTATTTTTTAGTTTCCCTAATACTATTTAAAATATGTTTATGGCATTTATGATATACGCCAACAAACTTTTATAATGATTCAGGTGTAGTAATAAAATAATCGATTAACACTATCGAGGGAAATCGATAAAGTCAACAGGTCCTTCGGAGTGTTGCTATAAACATTATACTTGGCAATTGAATGGCTTATTGTAGTATAATGTTATACCCAGGTGGTTTTGGTCCATCCTCCCAACGTTGGTAACTAAAATATATGAATAAAATACATGATTATCTTGTTGACATTAAATTCAATTCGATATTAGTAAAGGTAAACATTGCAAAAGATTTCTTGACAGTGTTGAACGAATTAATCTATTTAATTATAGGTATCTATTCAAAATGTTAATTTATACAGGCGGTCGATGAATGTGAAGAACTGTTAAGACAAGTTGTAATAAATATATATTTTTAATAATTTGGTCTTAAATGACAATCTTAATTTTAACACGCGGATCAATGTCAAAGTAATATTGTTTTTTTTTTACCAAACTCGATACGATAAGAAATAGCATTTGTGGTATTTCAGACAGTCTTGGGGCCTTGGGGATTTTACCACGCAATTTATTTTTTCTGCCTGGTAATTGTAATACAATTGTGTGATATTAAGTTAAGGACACTCTTAGAAAATCTGTACTTCTTTCATTGTTTTTACCAAATTAGAGGCGCCTCGGGCAATAATTTCGTGTTTATGATTTTTATTACCTGACAAATTGTGAATGCATTCTTATATTTAGTTAAGCCTAAACATACGAGTACAAGATTAAACAAGCCTACCACCATATATTATTTAGATAATAAAAATCAATATTTTTAAAACACTGGAACCTTAGCAAGTTTGTAATGTAAGTGTTGCTATCTGTAATAAATGCACGACAATCGATAATGGCTAACAATAAATAGATCGAGTAAGCATCCAATAATAAGTTGTTTTTTACTTTCCCATAGACTGCCACCATTCTCGCAGCGTCCGGTACGAACCATTACTTTATACAGATGTGATATTTATCATTATGGATGCTCCGTTTAGCCAACAGGTCCGCAGCATCAGTTATTTACCCTAAGGTAACATGTTCATCATCTTCAACGGCTTTAAGTTCACTGCTGGATATAGGGCACTTCTTAAGAAATTTATTGTCTGTAAAATCGGTTTAAGAACGACAATTTTACGTGATAAGTACTGATAACGTCATAAGCAAACATTGTTTGTCCCGCGCTCTCGCTTGCGTGCTCGGTTCAGGCGGAACATGACAATGAGTCATGCTTTTTTGTGCGTGCAGCCGCCGTCCATCGATTTATATAAGACGTAATCACGTCAAAAGGAGATTTTGACTTAATACATCACGCTGGCAAGAACACAACACAGCCCTTACGAATTTACGGGATGAATAGGAGTGAAGACCCTCCAGATGAAACAAATTATTATTGTATACACATTGGCTGGGAAAGCCTTTCTTATTTTGCCGACACTAGAGTACAGCGGGCGACTTAAACTTATATATTCACATTTCAAAAAGTGGTTACAGCCTTCATCTCTCAAATATCCAACTATTCATATAATTTAGGATAAAAACAAAAACAAAAATCCTTAAAAATTATAAGTGAATTAATAACAAAACAAACAACAACCCATAATGTCCGACTGCTGGGCTCGGGTCTCCTCTCAGGAGAGGGTTAAGGCCATACGTCCCCACGCTGGCCAAGTACGGGTTGGGGACTGGCAAGAATACGTTGTGGCTACGTAAATCTTGCCGTTGGATGTTTTTAAGCCGCCCGAAGGCCTCCAACTAAGCTTCACGACTGTTATTGTATGATAACAACCGGGACCGACTGCTTAACGTGACCTCCGAATCACGGAGACGCTCATGGTAACATGCCACCAGCGGTAACCCATCCAGGTACTGACCGCGCCATCGTTGCTTACCCTCGATGATTGTTTCTAATCACCGAGTGCAACTGGGCTATGAGCGCCTTGTGAATTAATAAAAAATAATAATAAAACGCTCGATTGATCTTCCTTTTAGGACCATTTTTAAAGCAATTAAATAAATTACGAGTAAAAATGACTTATCTGATTTTTATAAATTGACAACGCTATCATGGCTAAAAAGCAGACGTTCAATATCAGTCTTATCTGCTGTTAATTACACGAGAACTGCCAACATTCACCTGGTGACACGCTTTTTATTTTACTTTTCATGGGAAAAGCAGGGTGACACCTTTGCCTGTGCGATGAAAAAATATTTGTTTGACAGGTACTTGCAGTTATATTTTTATAGTTCTCCATATTTAGTAAGTGTGATACTTGTTTAGTTTTAATGAAAATTTTAGTTTGACACTGCAACTTTGCAAATAAATTCATGTTATAACGGCACCAAAACATTTTAAATGAAAAAAGTAAAAATAAAAAAACACACTAGGACAAAAAAAGACTGAAAAAGTATAAAACAAAAATTTCAATACACTGGATTTAACAACATACAGAAATACACGTATAGATACCGGCACGTAACTTAGCCAGACTCGTTTTTAGGTTCATTTGGTTGATAGAGGGACACGGGGATGGCGTAAGAAAGCGGTTCCCGGATCTCTCCCGTCTCAGGCGCAGAGTGGCACATCGTGGTGGTTTAGTGGGTAGTCTGGCTGGTGTTAGTCAGGAGTCCCACACAAAGCGAACCCCCTGTCCCCGCGGGGGGGGAGCGAAGAGCGTATAGGCATTCCACCAAGTCAAAAAAAAGTAGCACCATTCCGAACAAGCGGTTGTTTGTTTTGATTTATTGCCATAAGCGTACTATGTGCGAACTTAGCCCCACTACACCGAAATCGGGCCAAGTTACCTGCCAGCGCCTATATTCAAGTTTGAAAAGCCGTAGTGACACGTTACATAGAAATGTATCACAACACTTAAAGATCGCGGGACTACGCCTTTTCAAACTTGAATATGTGTCGGTATTTTGCTCAGTCAAGTGTCCTGAAAATCTTGTTTCGTACTTTTTCAGCATCGTTTGTTGTCGTAGTTAGGTTTTAGTTTTTACTTTTTTTATTATATAGTTATAGAGTATTAAAATGGCCTTAAGTATTATTAAAACACTGAAGTACATTTTCAATCCCTTGAAGACATTTTTTTGGTATTTCCTTTTCTTTAACTCTGGCAACATTTAGTAATGCAAAATTTGATGAAAATCCATTGAATTGTTAAGACGTGGATTCATGTTTTTTTCAATTTTACTAACTTTCTATATTTGTCGCAAAAGGGTAAAAATGAAACGTAAAGTACACAGCAAGTGTTGATAAAGTTCTTATCTCTAACTATGTATCTTTTTCTTTTATTCATAAAAACGAACATTTAAATTAATTAATTGTTGTCATACAAATGTATTATTTAACCAAAAATATACAGTTATAACGTACCTTGAATTGATAACACTTGGGATAAACAGCACATTACCATCATTACTACACAATAAATAATATGTTTTATACAAACACCTGGTGTTGCTACCACAAACAATAATGATAATATAACCTTTGATGTCAAGACAAATAAAAAAAAACTAAAACAATATGGCCGCTACTTAAATAGCTATTTATTTTTTTATGAAAGTTAGGTAAGTTTTTCTTCGTCAAAATATGTATCCTATTCCTCGCGATGTAGGTGCGTCTGTCTTCGCCTTATAAGGGTTAAGTTATACTGCAAAAGGTGCGATTCTCAACGTGGCGTACCTCTAAAGGTGTGTCTAAGCATTCACTTGTTATGATACCGGAGACCACTGATCATGGTTTGAAAAAGAACATTAGTTATATTTCAAAAAAGAAGGATCTTCAAACTACAGTTTAGTAGAAATCCTACTTATTTGAACTTATTTTTTTATATTTTTTGATATTAAATAATTTAATCTTCATCATCATCATCATCATCAGCCTATCGCAGTCCACTGCTAGACATAGGCCTCTCCAATTTCACGCCACTTAGTTCGATCTATGGCTTCTCGCATCCAGCTCATTTAATCTTAAATTATTTCTATTAATATAAATATAAACTTCTAAAATCACTAAGAGAAGAAGTTTCACAGGATAAGAACCTACTACAAACTCCAGCTCTCACTAAGGTGCATTATTTGTTTGTTCTTATTGATGTATCAAACCAATGTTACCACTTTCCATTTGAGATAATTAAATAAACATTCTTATAATTATTGTAAGCTTTTAGGTTATTCCCCTAATAAGACCATTGTGGAGGAACCGGTCACACGTCCCTCCATCACAAAGGTGCCTCCTCCAACCACGCGAGGTGATCATACCTGGCGGGCCACTGCCCAACGGTTGATGTTGGGAAGTTGTATATATGTTAATCTGCGCGAGAACTTCTATTGCGCGATTTAGGATTGGTAGTTTCTTTCGTTGCTCCGTAGTTCGATATTTCTTCGGTAGATGGCGCTGTTATATATTTTATGTTGTTGCGCTGTATGTGGAAGTCGCCACAACAACACCTGAGGTTTAAACATGGAAAGTCATAGACACACATGATTCTTTGAACTTGGCTTTCTATATTTAAATACCAAAGGTCATCAATTAGTTTTGAACAACAGAAGGGTTTCTCAAGTGATTGGATCCGCAACTACAATAGCGACAGCAACCTTTGATCAACATAATTAAAACTCCTATTAACAATCCCGTGGTTCTAGTGTCTAGTAACCGGATCTGTTAAGCTCGAAATCATGGATTGTATTTCCCAATTATGACAATTAATTAATGAACAATATAATGGTTTAACTTATGTTTATTAAACAGTACTGAACCCTTGTTGTCGCATGCGTGTAAAATATATTTTATTTTCAAAGTCTCGCTGACCGGAACTGCAGATGGTCGGTGCATCACATCCGGTGACATAGGAACTCGATTGACAACCTTTATTGACGTTTTTGACCAATGATACAGAAACGTAGCGGAGCGGGTAACTTACAAAATAAACGTTAATTAAGAACAATCATTTTATATGGAAACTAGCTGCGTCACACGGGGTCACCTGTTGTCGTTGTTGTCACTTACTTTTTCTATGCGAGCATCACATGTTTTGGGATAAAAGTAGTCGGTGCGCTGTTCCAGACTATAATCCATCTCTGTACTAAATTTCATTCTCATTAATTTAATTTAATCATCTATTTTTGCGTGAAAGATCTCTGCATCCATTTATACTCATCACATACACTTATTTAATAATAACAGTAGTAAATTAGTACAGTAATAATAATAATTTGGAATAGATCTATTGTCACTGATATACCTGTTTTGTATTATTGAAAATAAGTCTGATATTGAGGTGACATTTCGATTATGCTGTTAAACTGATCCGCAAGTTTAAAGTCACTCGACCTACGATGCTGGGTGTATCTCTAGTCGATAAAATTCCTAACGAAACAATTCGATAAGCAATTGAAATAATCGATATTACATGGAGAATGGGAAAGGGATGGTTGACATTTTTTGGGGCAGGCCTTCTTTCACGTTGAGCTCACGTCGATTGATGTTTGATATTTACACGGCGTCCTAGAATGTTTGATATTTACATTTAAACTATGTTTGTAAATATAATAAACAGATAATTCGTTTAATGTGTCTGACCTTTTCTGAAATACCTGACAAATATTAAAGATTTCAATTGTAAACTCACCAAATATGTTCAACAAATATATTTTATAAAAATAGAAAATACAAAACAGTTATGGGCAATTCAACTAATTATCGTTTGTTAAAGGAAATGTTGAATACATTTCCTTTAACTTCATTCTATCGGCAATTTTATAGCGAAGAATGTAATAAAATAATTAAAAATATAAAATCCTTTATATTATTATAGTCGTAGATAAGTGTACTAATGTTTATAGTTATCTTGGTGCAAAAGAAAATATTAACAATAATTTTTATTAAAAATTATTAATTTTTATCATAAATGAATTTAAACCTATTTTGTGTTGACTTTTGCACACGTTACACGAGTTGTATATTTCATTTTTTTCATCATCATCATCATCATCATCATCATGATATCATATCATATTCCACTACAGGATATAGGCCTCTCCAATTTCACGACACTTGGTTTGATCCTCGGCTTCTTGTATCCAGCTCCTGCCAGCCGTCTTGCGGAAATCATCACTCCACCTGACCTCGGTCTCCACTTAAGAACTCGTTTACCCTAACAGTAAACTGTCCTGCGGTTAATATGACCCGCCCACTGCCACTTCAACTTATAACATAAAATATATTAACAACTGTTCGTCCGCCTAATAAATCCAGCTCACCATAAATATAAAAATATTATAAAATTCAATTTTAAAAGAATTTCAGTTTAAGTTAAAATAGGTACTAAAAATGACTAGCATTGCTATTGCTAGTGTATATTTACACTAGCTGAGCCCCCTTTTGTTATTGTGACCGCGGGCAACGCCGTGGTGTAAAGTTTGCCTAAATAATCATCAGCTATCTGCCAAAGACAATCCCGTCAAAATCGGTCCAGCCGTTCCAGAGATTACCTGGGACAAACAGATAGACAGACAGACAGATGGATGTTATTTTGGTACATGAACTGTGTATAATATTTTTTATTGTATATAATATTGTAATATTACAAACAGACACTCCAATTTTATTTATATAGAGTTATATATTTCATATAGCCGCCTGCCAAAATGACTCTACATCATGACAATCATAAGCAAAATCCAAGGGTATTGGTAACCATCATCTTCTTCATCTTGCTGCGATGCTGCGACTGCGATAGCTTGAGACCTCTTGATCTGCAGTTACTTACACTATACACTGGACAGGTAATAGAGATTGCAGCATGAACGGGCCGGCTCGACCGGGGTGGTACTACCTTCGTACAGAAGATCAACGTAAAACGACAGCGTTAATGTTGTCGTGTTTCAGTGTATGATCACCACCACTCTTGGATTCTGCTTACGCTTTCTGTTAAGCAGAGTAAAGTCATTTCGGCCAGGTCATCCATAAAAAAATGACGCAGTCAGAGTTACTTTCGAACTTATAATATTAGTATGTGTATAGATACACTGTGGCGACTTCTACATATAGCGGCAACATAAATATATGATAACATCATCTACCAAAGATACACTGAACTATGGAGTAACGTAGTGTACGAAAAAGCTACCAATCTTGCATCGCGCAATAGAAGTTCTCGCGCCGATTAACATATATATAACTTATCAACATCGACCGTTTGGCAGTGGTCCGTCAGGCATGATCACCTCGCCCGGCCGGTGGATCCTTCCTTTGTGTTGGAGGGGCATGACACCCGTTCCCCCACAACACTAATACGACGTAATATTTCCTATGAAGAATAACTATGTTTAATTATGATAATTATTACGACATTCACTTGATTAATAAATTAAGTATTCATAATTTATAGTTGAGTGACATACGATTATAATTATAATACAAAAAAAAACTGTGACCTTCGGCGTTCTATAAATTTTTAATTGTATTAGTACATTCTATTAATAATCGTGATAAAAAGTACATAGTTTTTTAATGTGACCTATTTATTTATTAATAATTTTGCAGGTCATTTCGTCAGTATTCATTCATTTTTTATTGCATTCACTTTTTAATTACAATACAGAAATAGACAATTATAATGTATAAAATTTTTCGTTGAAGAAGGGAAAAAGAAATTAAATAACTTTTTTGGTAGCTGATACCAGAGGTATATTTTTACCGACTTGAATAAATAAACTACACGGTTGGCCTAGTGGTTTCAATGGTTCTGGGAGGGGTCCGGATGGCGTAAGAAAGCGGTTCCCGGATCCCTCCCGTCTCAGGCGCAGAGTGGCACACCGTGGTGGTTTAGTGGGTAGTCTGGCTGGTGTCAGTCAGGAATCCCACACAAAGCGAACCCCCCGTGCCCGCGGGGGGGGGAGCGAAGTGCGTAAAGGCATTCCACCACGTCAAAAAAAAAAAGTGGTTTCAATGGTTGCCACACCATTCCCTACTGCGCCAAGTGTTGTGGGTTCAAATCCTTCATGGGACAACACTTTGTGTGATCCATAAATTGTTGTTCTAAGTCTGGGTGTACTGTGTGTCCGTTTCATGTATGTTTGTAAAGATCCCCGCGACACAGGAATGTACATTACTAATGCGGGAGTTGTCTTTAAAAAAAAAAAATAAAGCCGAAAAAAAGAGTTTCGGCAGTCTATGTACGCATATTTCACCGTAATGCTATAATGCCTAAATTACTTTATAATATCAAAAGTTTTTACGAAATCGGGATTTTAAAACTTTTTGTCATTACTACATATGTATATTATTAGCTGTACTTTGCTTCACTTTACTATCTCATACTGTGGTTGCATTTACATGAGATGACTAACAAAAATTAACAGAATAGGTAATTGTAATCTTTGAATCAGGTTTTACATCCTTTCCATAATTGAACTCAATCAGTGCAAAACTTTACAACTTTTGATATGCTCATGTTACTGGTTATCGTGTTATTTAGATATTCTATACAATACCTAGGTAATGCATACAATATCTGGGTCGTCCAGGCAATGTGTGAAATATTGCGAATATTATTTTCCATTACATTCTATATCTAGATATTCTTTAAAAATTTTAGGTTTTTTCCAGAATATCTACTGATCTACTGGCAATGTGTAAAAATAAAAGATTTTTGTCTGTTTTTATTACTTTTATGTATATACCTATAACATGACGAGCAAAGGAAACGTGTTCCGTTAGCTTAAATCAACTTTATTCAGAATCATCTAGGTTTAGGTTAGGTTAGAACAGTAACCGCTCTGGGAGGGGTCCGGATGGCGAAAGAAAGCGGTTCCCGGATCTCTCCCGTCTCAGGCGCAGAGTGGCACACCGTGGTGGTTTAGTGGGTAGTCTGGCGAGTCAGTCAGGAGTCCCACACAAAGCGAACCCCCCTGTGCCCGCGGGGGGGGGGGGAGCGAAGTGCGTAAAAGCATTCCACAAAGTCAAAAAAAAAAAGAAAAAAAAAGAACAGTAACCGCTCCTGACCTCTGTGTTGTTGTTGAATCATTTGAATTTGATGAGTTTGAGTCGATTGCTTTTGACATGTACCCGTAGGTAGCAGATTGTGTAGAATACCTAAGCAAAGTATAAAATATTAATATTAATTCATATATTACCTACACGTTTTAGGTATTGTTTACATTGCCTGGATAATGTATAGAATATCGGATTATATAGATTGTCGGTAACATATACAAACCTTCTTAACATTTTATGTATACAGTTTTCATCGTCATCATCATCACCGCAGGCTGATTAGTCAACCGTTGGACATTGGCCTCTCCCAAAGCACATCACAAAACTCGCCATATAAAGGTTTATATAGATTTATTGTAAAAGTATATAATAAGCTCTTTGACGTTGGAAGCAAAGAGGTCGTGGCATAACTTATGATTAAAAGAAAAAACTGTCATGTAGAACAACTCCACTATCGTCTTTTACGACTTACGTACGAAATAAAACTGCAAACAAAGGGGTCACTTTAAGTGTTTAGTAATAAAATAATGTGATATTTCATTTCCTGTTACCAGGTACCTGGGATTCATAACAAAATTTAGTTATTACAAAATGAAAATTAAATTGCGAGATATTTTATAAACCTTTTGTGTTCAACGCTAAAATTTTCTAAATAGATATGAAACAGTAGATATTTTATTTTAACAGTGAACCTGATATTTTTTTTTTTTTTGTTATATGTGGCCACCAAGCAGATGCATTACCTGATGGTAATGGCAACACCAACGGCGTCACAAGTGCGTTGCCGGCCTTTTTAAAGGACTCTTTTCTTGAAGGTTTGAAGGTCGTATTATCACAATCGAAGAAATGATTGAGTAACAGGATTGAATTCATCAGCAACCTTTTCACATTTGTACAAGTTCAATCTGGTTTTAGTCAGGTCGGGTGAAAAAACAATACACTATTGTGTATAGTAAAAATTATAGAACCGTAAGAGCCATGCTTTACACAAGTAAGAGTACTGGAGACCAAAACCTCTTCTCCTTGTTCTATAGGAATTCTAAGAACTCTTGACTTGCAGGGAGCTGAGCTTGATAGTCACCTAACATGTCTCCCGTTTAGTCATTTCTCCGCTAATACCTCAAAAAAATCGCCACCTCTCATGGCAAAAGAACGTACCCTAAACAAACTGTTGTCTAGCTACTAAGAGGTACAAGATTAAAACAACTATACTCGCCACTAATTGCGTCTCGAGGTGTTCTGCCCACCGGTATGACAAAACGCACACCTGTACGAACATCCGTACGTCTATCATCAAAGTACCGTTTTAAAAAAATCTATTAGCATTGCCTTGACTGAATATGAATTTTCTTGTTCCGTCCTACTAGCTGGTGTCTGTTAATTAATAGAATACTACTTATAATAGGGTTTTTAGCCTCGCCTCGACGGTAAAATAGTCGCATGGCGTTATGGTAACACAGCCGAATACGAGTGCACTATCAATGTATATTATAAACCTTTTCTCATTCTAAATATGAAGTTTTGTGATGATAAAGTTTTTTTTATGTGTCATTTGTTAGGATGTTAATAATGATAGTGCTTAAGGAAGGATCAAAATCTTATTGGTACGCTAATACCTAATTAGGAATTATAATAAACTATTTATATGTGATCAGCTTTAATTAACTTTAAAACTGGCAACAAATAAAAACTAAAAGACTTTGAAGTAAAATCGAAATAAAAATTATTATTAAAACAAAATTAACGACCCAATCGGGTTTTTTTTTAAACAAATGTCACACGAAGGTCCAATACTAAAACAAACTTGACGCTAAATAAAATAACATTCCTAAATGAATTCTTTCTTTCTTCCAAGTAAAACAAAATACGAATAAAAATCTCAACGGCCATTCATATAGGTTTTAATGATAGCTGGTCAAACGCATAGATGGCATCGCCAACCCGTTTCCCTGAGCTTAGTGCCGGGTACACGGTACAGATTATCGTAATTTCAACACGGGGTATTGTTTTTGTAAAGTGATAAATGCCTATTGATTACATAAAAAGAGTATGTATTTTACACCATACCGTGTTTTTTAAAGTGATAAATTTTATAACGCCTACTGATAACATTAAATAGAGTATGTGTTGTATTCCTTGCCGTTTGATGCTTTGGTTGTACTTCTGGAAAAAACAAAAGGGAATTAAACAAATTTTATACGCAAATATTAATTAATTTTCAAGCCATGTTGACAGTTTTGGCACTCAGTTTGTAACGTCGTTGTTACAAGGTAAACTGTTTGAGAAAACCGACCTAAAACACATTTTTCATGATCAAATCTCAAAACACGGAAGATCAAGTTAATAATATACATAGGCTAAATTTCCTGAGAACGTTTGCCTACATTAAAGAAGCTAAGGAGAGACTTATGTCCGGCAGTGTACTATGTGATGTGAGATATTAAGAAATCACAGTGACCCGACAGTTTCACACACTTACTGATGAAAACATAAAAATAAATATGTTCAGACATTTTAACACACGACGCCATTTAGTCCCAAACTAAGCAGAGCTTATACTATGGGTACTAGACAACTGATATTAATCCTTATAATTTTTTTTTGTTGCCAAGACACACTTATTATACATAGAAAACACCCAAACTCCGAAACTAATATTTGCAGATCATACAAACATTTGGTCCGACTCAGGAGTCGAATTCGAGACCTCTAGCACAGCAGTCACATTCGCTACCACCGCGCCATAGAGGCAGTCAAATATTACACAAGTGTTTATTAGAGGCAGTCAAGTATTGAATTAATGTAGTTTTGTTGTCTCTCCATCTGTGTTGTGTAACCATGTCTTTACATTATATATTGACATTTACTCGGAGAGTTCAAGTTTTTTATTTATGCACGGAGAAATGATCCTGGGCTATTTCCTCTGGACGAGAAATGCGGCCTTGACGGTACATCGAACCTGCACTCCGCAGACGATATTTTTTCCATAAAATTAAAATAAAACAGTGCAGGATAAGGTCAATTAAAATGGGAGTGTTTATGAACTGAGAGAACAACATGGCTGATTCTGAAAGCCATAGTTATTTGTTTCTAGAATTTTTTCTACACTGTTGATGTTGTTATACCTATGTTGTTACGCCTCACGAAATGTTTCTACACTGTTGATGTTGTTACACCTATATTTTATTTTTGACAACCGTAATATTGCAGCTGTTTCCGAGATTCAGATACAAGAATTTCTCGTTTAAAAGTATATAAGTCAAATATTAGGGTCCTTTTAGTTCATTTATCTAAATAACAGGCTACGCAGAGCTATGCTATGGTAGGCTATGCTGAATGGCAATTATGCCTAAATTTGTTGTAAGTGCAAAAACTAGGATGTTTGGGTGTCTTAACGAGAGTAGTTCCCTATTCCAGGCTTTTTTAGTTAAAGTATGGATATGTTATTTAGAGAAAAATCGGGCTGAAGAGTTCATAAAAATGTAAAGGGCACCTCGACTTGATCGAATTTCCTTGGCATGTAAGCACTTATATTCAATGCAATATTGTGGCTTCAAATTAAATTAGAGTTTTTTGAATTAGAGTTTCAGTCTATAAATGAAGTTACAGATAAATGCAAGAAATCAAAACAAGTAATATTCAAACATATTTACAAGTTAGTAAAGGCTCTAAGCACGTTGGCCAAAAAATATCTACATATTTTTAGGTGTATTTGTTAAGTAAGAACCTTTACTGCGTGTGTTGAGGCATACAAGAGAGAATGTACATTCATTCGCAATGAACTCCGAGCCGAATACAATCACCCATTCACAAATTAACAAGACAGTTTACAGGCACTCAGGTTTTACATATACTGAACATGATTACGCTATTAAATTTAAGACGTCTTTATGAATATTCATTTTAATATATATTGTTAAATTATTAACACGGATTTGTACGAGGGACAGAGGTACTTGCATACTGCGACTTGTGTGGTTTGTCGTTGGACATTTCTTAAACTTTGTTTTCAAACATTAGAAATGTTATCAAATTTGTAGTATACTTTACTTATACTGTACTTACCTAATGTATATAAAGCATTAGGAAAAAGTTTTCCTAATACAACCCACCAGCAGAGCTTAGAACTCGCAGGTGTGTGTATAAGACCTAATCGAGTTAGAACTAAAAATAGTCACGCAGATGCGCCAACAAGTGCACCCAACTCAATTGAAAAGGTCAATAGATATCATTTACATGCTCAACCATGCATATAACATAGCAAATATATAATCTAAGTTCTATCTGCGCCCTTAATTAATTGGTGAATACATTAAAAGTACATAAAAAAGTGATATCAAACTTCCTTAGTTAGGGTCTTGCGGATTATTAAAACAAGTGCGTATTTGCAAGTATTTTTTTTGATGTCAGAATCTCATACATATGTAATTGTTTTAATTGGTGTAATTTCTATGTTAAAGTCGTTAATATTTTTATTTATCTACTAGCTGAGCCTCACGACTTTGTATGTGTCCCTTTTCAATGCTGCTCCGCTCTTATGCTCATACTCATACTCAGGACACGAGAAAATAAATTGCCACCAGCCAACTTATTTCCTTAATTTACCAATCTCTACTTCAAATACATACCTATTATAAAGCAACAGGGTTTACCCTTTTTACTGAAGTTAAAGCAAAATTATAATTAAATGGTGTGCTTTAATACAGCATGAAATTGTCGCATTTAAACGCATCCCGTTTAGACTCCTTTAGACAGAAAATCTAGAATACAATTTACAACACATACACTTAAATAAATGTGACAAATATGCTACATTTTTGAGTATCTATAAAATGTGCGAGTATGAGTTTATCTATTAAGGAACTGTAATTAAATCGTGACTTATTATTGTTATGGTAGATAATGCAATGTGCAATAAATATGTTGAAATAAAATATAATTTATTGTATACGCCCTCCGTATGACTGTTTTACGAGATGTTGTTGGTCTAAAGATAATCTTGGCTTTGTAAGTAAAATATCAATACCTTATTTAAATAAATAAATATTTTTCGGACATCTAACACACAACGCCATCTAGTCCCAAACTAAGCAGAGCTTGTATTATGGGTACTAGACAACTAATATGAATACATAAATACTTTTTTTTGTAAATACATACTTATTATACATAGAAAACATCCAAACTCCGAAACAAATATTTGCAGATCATACAAACATTTGGTCCGGCCCAGGATTCGAGCCCGCGACCTCATGAACACGGTGCCGTTCTCGAAGTTGTTCAAAAATATGTTTACCTCGGGCAGGCTTTGCAGTTAGGTAGAAACAGCTTTGAGGACGAGGTGAACAGAAGAATCCAGCTAGGTTGGGCAGCGTTTGGGAAACTTCGTCGGGTCTTCTCATCATCGATCCCACAGTGCCTAAAGATGAAAGTCTTCAATGCGTGCGTCCTACCCGTAATGACATGCGGAGCCGAAACGTGGACACTGACGGTTCGACTGGTCCATAAGTTCAAAGTCGCTCAGCGTGCAATGCTGAGGTATATGCTCGGCGTTTCTCTAAGGGATCGCATTAGAAACGAGGTGATCCGACAAAGAACCAAGGTCATCGACGTAGCCCACAGGACTAGCAAGCTGAAGTGGCAGTGGGCTGGCCACATTTGCCGAAGAACCGATAACCGTTGGGGTAAACGAGTTCTTGAGTGGAGACCGCGTCTCGGCAAACGTAGTGTCCACAAGCCAGGTGGAGCGATGATTTGCGCAAAACGGCTGGCAGGAGCTGGATGCGAGAAGCCATAGATCGAACTAAGTGGCGTGAAATTGGAGAGGCCTATGTCCAGCAGTGGACCGCGATAGGCTGATGATGAGCTATCGAATCACCAGAAACGAATTTAGCTCAGCTTGGGGTCTGTATGTCATTTAACCAAATGCCTAGTTGCATGTTTTTATAATCCATTGTGAATCTTATTTTGTGTTCATTTTTAACCTATTTGTATCAATTTTTTTAAGAATTAAATTAATGTTATAACTCACAACCGCCATTTATCTCATGAAGTATTCTCTTCAAGTTGATATTCACACGCTGGAAAGTAGATATTACGAACAATACTACAAGTGCAAACTGAATCGCATATAAGTGAAAAATGAGGCTGAATGAAGACTGAGCCAGCATCAAAACAGACAAAACTCCAACTGCAATAGAATATTCACATTACAACCAGTAAGTTAATACTATTAATATACTCTCCAACAACAGGATTTTTTCTTAATACTTGTACAAGTTTAACTCATGATTGCAGCAGTGCTTCTCACCCACTAATCGTAGAGATTGTGTATAATGTATACCTCTGTTCACAAGGATCATGTCATATATATAAATTGCGTAATCCACGATATAAACCACGTATCCAAAAATCAATGACATGAAAACAAAAATCCACTTCGGTGTGCCATTCGTAGGTGATGAAGTATAGTATTGATCAATTACTTTGTTTATCTGAAAATATATAATTCAGTTCACATCCGATATCGCGTAAAAATAATGATATAATATATATACATATATATTAGAGATAAAGTGAAAAATTTGATGTAATATTTAATTTTAGATCTTCTAGAAAAAAATGGTATAAGTTGAACTTCTTGCATACATTTTGGATTCTTCTGAAAAAAAAACATGTTTAAATAGTGCTGTGGTTAAACGTTTTATTAAGTAAAATAATTACCAGAGTCAACTGAGATATACAATCAACCATGCGACGCATTCTATTATAGCTCTTGAGAAATACTGTCAATACAGATATAAACAGCGTGGTACAGCCAAAGCCCATCACATATTGTCTCACTACAGTATAGATTCCATTGGAGGACCGGTTATCACCCATTTGATCTCCTCTTTTTATTTGGTAAACTAGTGTAATGCTTACTAGAATGAAAAGATATTTTCAACATTAAAAAGTGGGTAACGTGCATTCCTATGTTCTTTCTAATATAAGAACATGACGTACAGAGGATAATCAAGACGATGTAACTATAGAAGCGGCTGAAGCTCGA
Source organism: Hyphantria cunea (assembly GCA_003709505.1). Taxonomy (NCBI): domain Eukaryota; kingdom Metazoa; phylum Arthropoda; class Insecta; order Lepidoptera; family Erebidae; genus Hyphantria; species Hyphantria cunea. The sequence goes on from PKRV01001347.1 coordinate 981,750, forward strand.
TACGCGCACAATCGATCCGACACTTGCTCTCTCAAACTTCAAAGGCGCTATACCAACAATCGTTGATAGGAAAAGAACAAAACGTAGTGCTCCAGATATCAAACACTCAGTACTTAGTTCTTTTTCAATGTGGCTGTAAACAGAAATAACTGCAGTGCTACAAGGTAATAACAACAGTGAAATAGGAGCTCGCATATGACACACGAACTGGAGCAAATATTACCATTTTTATTTGAGGAATACTCACTAGCGCAGTTTAGTGGGATGAATATTACGCATTACAATTAATTTATTTGATAGCGATGGCATTGTTACCTACAAAAGTTGGTAATACTTTAAACTTCGCTCTCTGGATCCTGAAAATAGTTTTAAAAACGTTTTAGTGTATGATAACGGCGTTGAAAACTCAGAGTTAAAAAAAATATTCTACTCGCAGTACTAATTATTTTATGAAGAATTAATCGGTTAATTACACTGAAAATTCTTTTTAAATAAGTTCATTATTCAACTTATATAAATTAATTTTATTATTAAGGATAGTTAAAGCAGTACCGTCTTATCATTATTAACATTTACTTACTTACTGTATTTCTCTTTGCTCAATTTGTTGCCTAACGAATTATTGTCTTTCTAGAAGTATCGTGAGAGAGCCACGTTTCGGCATGAATGGACCAGCTTGACCGAAGTGATAACACGGCATCACAGAATACCGGTATGAAATAGTACTTGCACTGTGTTTCACCGAGTGAGTAAGGATACCTGAGACCCAAACCCCTCTCTCTATACCTCTCTTAGTCCCCCAAAGGCCGGAAATGCAATTGTGGTGCCTCTGGTGTAGTGCGTGTCTATAGGCGGCAGTAATCGCTTAGCATTATGCGATAGGTCTGCTCGATTGCACACTATTCCAAAAAAAAAAAAAAACAAAGTAATAGACGTACCATTGAATATATCCTTCAAATTAAAACTTGGATTCCGTTGCTTTATACCGCACTTAAAACGACTTCTTTCTAAACGTTCATTTATCACATTAGTATTATTAAGACTGGCGATGATAAATTAACCCGAGTATTGATTTGCATGTCAATAAGACATTTATTTAACCAATCTGTTTATGTATTACATAAAAGTAGCCTTTATACTCATAACTTATCTGATTTTTGATCCGCATGGACCTGTATTTAATTTTCTTTAATCATAATAATACTACTGACTACTATAATGGAACAAAAATACTCATTCATCATCATCAGCCCATCGAATTCCACTGCTGGACATAAGCCTCTTCAATTACTTGCCACTTAATTCAATCCTCGGATTCTCTCACTTAACCTGTTATCGGTTCTGCGGCAAATGTGGTCAGCCCACTTCTATTTAAATTTGCTGATGCTGTAGGCTATGTCGATAATCCTATTTCTTTGCCAATTCAACTCATTTCTGAAACGACCCCTTAGAAAAACGCCGAGCATAGCCCTCTCCATAGCACCTTGAGGGACTTTAAACTTGCACATTTCGGCTCCGTATATCATTACTCCTTGCGGATCAGACACAGGTGATCACAAGCGTCAGTCGGTATGAGAGAGTCCCGTGATGCCACTCGAGCAAATCTTCCATAACAGGTCTTACTGCCGCAAAAACGAGGGGCCCAGCGTTCATTGCCTAAGTCGTTCTTCCATTCCTCTAGGAGGACCTGGTCAAGTTAGGATTTCTGATCATCGATTTCTCGAGTCTCAGGACTTCCAACCCACTCGCCTCCTTGCACCATTGGTAAAGATCTGTAAGAGCTCTGGCCTCCAGGTGGAGCCGCCCATGGTGGAGTTCCGGCCGGAAATTGTGCGGTACCTCTTTGCAATAGCGTGATATTGGTGACCCTCAGGACCTTTGCCTATACCGCGGCCTCATAAAGGACCATGGACTGTACACCCCTTCGTACCTAAGGCTTACCCATTCAGTAATTTCATTATGATTTCGAGATAGATATCTAATTAAGTAAATTCTCTGTTTATTTAATAATTTCATTTCATCAAAACACAATAATATCTACATGTCACAACACCAGTTATTGTAATAGATTTTTTATATTAATATATTATATGTTATGACCATAAACGAATGTAACAAAACTATATATAGTCCTTTCTTAGTTAGTCACATCACTGTAACAACGTATTACACAATTCATATTCTCACGAGTATATGATGGACCAAGGACAAGAAAAAGTTAGATTTATTTATCAATCTCTCAAATTATTTAAATAAATAATAAATAAAAGAGAAAAATATAAGTTTCTGAAAGTTTATTATTTGAATGCTGACGAGAACTTAATACTAGACGCCATCCGAAGGATTGTGGTGTTTAAAACTACATATTTTATTGTAAATAAAATTTTAAAACCTTTCAGTATCAATTAATGATGTCAAGATTTTCCTGTGTAAATACGTATGTAAATTAAAGAACTTGATTTGACTGATATCAATATTTAAAATTTTCTCTTTAAATTGCCATCAGACCCTGGATACTACCAAAAGATAAACTACTCGTTAAAATGAATCTAACGACTTCAAACTCAACAGGTTGCGTATTTTCATTACTTCTTTACATGACCACCTTCCAGCTCAATTTATCACACCCTGGATACTGACAAAATATTAAAAAACTCGTCAAGCAAATCAAAGTTTTTGACCACCTGCCGGCTTTATCATCAAACACCGGATACTATCTGTTTTCTTTTAGTTATTTTTCCTACTTTTTAGTGTTTTTGATGCGAGATTGATTACAGCTTTTGTTAAGCTAAGCAAGCTAAGCAGAGCTTGTGTTATGGATTCTAGACGATTGATAGAAATATTTTACGAATACTTTTTTGTAATTACATACCAAGAAAGCATCCAAACTCAGAAACAAATATTTGCAGATCTTACAACATTTGATCCGACTAGGGAATCGAATCCAGGACTTCGAGCACAGCAGCTCTTTAGCTACTATATAGCCCGTATTGCGCTCACAGTGTGTTGGTTTTGATCACTTAAAGGTATTGTATTACCGAGTTTCTATGGCTATCTTCCAGCTCTATCATCAGACCCTGGTCACCATCTAGCACCAAAATACTCCTAAAAACGAATAATACGAGCCCAAACTCGATGGAATTGTATCGGTTAGTTATAAAGTTCCTATGGCCATCTCCAAGACCTATCATTGGTCCCTAACTACCATCTAACATCAAAGGCTCGATCAATAATCCGTCTCCTTTTCAGTCAATACTATAATGGGTACAAAAATGTGTTCCCTGTCTGCCGGTTTGTGTTAGCGACCATCTTGGACTGGACTTTTTTAATAGTGTATTGTATTCTACAAGTTAAGCCCTATCATTTCATATCCATATTAAGTAAGTAATTCAGAAATATGTACGTCGCCATTCTGTTCCGTCGGCTATTTTGCATTGACATAAGAATTAGACATATGTTTCAAATTTCAACTCAATCATAAATCGAAAATTGTTAAAATTTTACTTGCAAGATTTAATTACAGACAATTATTAGGACAAGTGAAACTAAAAAAAAATAAAAACTTGCAAAATAATAGGACACCGGAGATAGTCTTTTCACAGAAATATAGAAATATGACGGTCCTGATATTATATTATCATTAATTTAACGAGTTTAGTAGACCAGGGAAATACCACAGGACTGCAAAGATCCCTTTATATGCAAACAGACTGTTGCTCATACAAAGGAATATATGTTCTATGTGCAGCTGGAAAGGTCTTAGCTCTCTAGTGGACTGAATCCTTCCCGAGATGTCTCCGAAAGTCAATGTGATAAGTCCTAAATGGGGCACGGTAGATGTTATTTTCGTCGGGAAGGACGTATATATAATATAACGTATCGGCTAGTTTATGTGAACGAAACAGAATCGATAGAATTAATTTGGAATTATTTTTATGATTACGTGGAATGTTTAGTACGGTATCTTTTGAAAAAAATTAATTACTTTTGCATTTATAATGTTAGCAATGATACTGAGACATACTCTTCATTTAAAAGAAAAATTAGTAAGAAATAAAGATTCAAGCTATAAAACCACAATTGAATTTCTGAAATTTCCAAAAGTAATTTTGTAATTTCGTCAAAGGTTGGTGATTTTTATTAGCAGCATAATTAATAGTTGACTGAATTTAAGTAGCAAAATAATTTTTACGTTGTAATGGACATATAAAATTCTTCTAAAACATACAAAACTTAATCCAGCACTTCAGTAACTATGAGTGCTGTGGGAAAATTGTTTTTTGTTGTAGTTTTTGTAAGTAGTTTAGGACTTCAAAACGTCATACAACGAAATTCACAATTGCGTTGTTATATTACCAACAAACACTTATACAATTGATCACTTCACTTCATTGCAAAAATTTACATACTTAAAATTGTTTCTGCCTTTCTAGGAAGATATTCCAAAACTACAGAAAACTTTTCTTGTGAAATGAATTCCTGATGGAAACTAAATCAAAATACTCAGACAATGGTCAATGTTGAAATTTCGACTTAATACTGATAATTGCCCAACGTTTGTGTCTGAGTAAATCCACTTTCCTTTGTAGCCCCGATTACATTGTGCTGCCACGAGGTGAAGGGCGATAATAAAAAGCCAACTTCCATCCCGTCATCCACTCAACAGTGTGTTCTGAGAACGAATACTCGAGACCAGATTACGCACCGACTCAAGCGAATCAACAATCTTGGCCGATCTTTCATCTATTATTAAGTAATATAACAATCTAAAAGACACCTTATCACAATCGTCACAAAGTGTTAGTTAGTAAACTGTGGTGTTAGTAAATTGCCATGCCCGGGAACAATATATCTTTCCTATTTTTACTATATTTGTTAAAGTTTCGAGCATTTCAATTCGGCCACCTATAAGCGAGAGCTGCAAGTGGAGCCAATATTCAATGAGATCGTGTCAACCAGTGGTTTAGCGAACAGTTTGAATGCGCTTTAATTAGTGCTGAAATAGAATGGAATTGATTACAATGATAGTAGGTATTTTACGATCGTAGTTAAGGCTCGGTTCTCTCATAAGACTACGCTTTCTATGATCTAAATATTTTTGTTCGATCTATCAATTGTCTATCCACTTTAGGTTATAGAACTTGCTGAAATAATCTGAAAAGTGTCCATAACCGAAAGATTTGAGAAATTTCACTTGAAAAGTTTTTTTCTGAAAAAAAAAATAGTTAATCCAAATCTATAATTTAATCCGAGTGTAACAAGCTACTAGCTATGCGTCACTCCGCATAGGAGAAGTGGTAGAAGTTGTTCGTAAATGAACTCTTTGAGGTATAGTCTGAATCACAGTCTTTTGCAAATAAGTATGTTTTTCCTAGTTAAATATAGGTAATTTAGATTTAGATATGAACGCATTGTAAGTTTAGGGTACAAGGGGCCTGACATGGTCTTATGTGTGCCTGCAAGCCACCAAATAAAGAAAGAAAAAAAGGAATAGTACGCGCGATATTTTCGCCACAACGCGTACCGCCCACCACTTAACTCCATACTTGGCAGACTCGTTTATTCGTATGTGAGCGAGGAGTTATTGCTGACACTTGAAACTTGTTGTTTTTATGTTACGAACTCGCCAAACACGCCGACACACAGATGCTATGTAACAACTTATGAGCTATGGCTTGCGATAAACATCAACTCGACGATATATTTGAAAAGTTTTTATGCGTTACTTTTAAGCTGTATATGACGTGAGCCCTTGAAAGGGTTCTGTTACTTCTTTTATTCATAGAGGAATAAAACAGGTGTGAAATTAAGAACAGGGCAACTTAAATAATCCTCTAGAACACGGTTCAGAATTTTAATTAACTACAGGCGTAATTTTCTTGATTACCACTTAAAATATTAATAGGTTTAATAGTTTACTAAGGCAAAAAATACTGAGAACGATATTGAATCCTCATTAGCTTAATTAAGCTCAGGTCTCAAATAATGCTATCTTTCTACTATATTTGAATATGTTGTACAAAAAATACACTATAGTTATACAAATGCCTTCAAGGTGTTTTGTCTTATATTATATTTTAGTATACTAGGTGACCCACTCTCGTCAGGATATAGCGTGACCATGACGTATATCTCGATAAATGAGCTAATTAATACTGGAAGAATTTTGCAAATCGGACCAGTCGTTCCTATGATTAACGCTTTCAACCAACCAAACAAAGAAACTCGTCAGCTCTTTAATGTTAGTATAGATTAGTGACTAATGAAGTTATATTTGGGTTCATTAAACATTAATAGTTCCTTTATTGGAACAGGTTTACAGAAAACAATAGGATGCTAAAATACAATTATATTTGTTATCTAAATACATAGAACCTAGGTATAGTTACATAAGCAGAATAAAGGTTTACAACTTGTAATTACAACGTATAAAGTTTTATTTAACGTTATATGTACTACTCGCCATTGCCTCAGGCGTCACTCGCGTGATTTTAACCTATTAAGTGTACCTATCTTTATAACTAAATACTTCCATATTAGTGTTTATTCTTTTAATTTAGCTTCTTAATGTGGAAAATTTCCAAAAACTCTTATTGAAAATCATTAACTACCAAACTCTCAAGTTGTCAACCACTTTGGGCCCTACGTTCAATCAGCCAGTCAGGCAAGAAGTTTTATGTATACTGATTATTTTCTCTGCAACTGCATACTTACCGTATGGCATTATTTTTTATGTTTATTTATTTTTGTATGTCATGTGTATACTTGAGGCGAATACGGCATTCATAAGTTGAATTCGTTCGTTTAACGTATAAGGTAGTCATCTAAAGGCGGCTAAAAACCAAGTTTTGATCAAGAGCTTAGCTCTTTTGCTGTGTAATTTATTTTACTTAATATCATTGCATTTGTCAGAAAAAAACATATTTCAGTTTTTTTACTAAACAATTTTGAGTTGAATGTAAGTTTTTGTGAACACAGATTAAAAACTAGTAATTTATCTTATATTTCTTGCTGTGATAACATTTGTGTTCGATATACTTCTCTTGGGTTCTGGTCATACTTTGTAGAAGGCGGAGTAGAATAACTTTACCAGGCCCGTAGGACCATAGAAATATGTATATAATACAGAATATTGCGAATGGCGCTCGCACACGAACGGTGCCGCTCCATTATCTAGTCGTATCAAGCATCTACCTGTTGCGCTTATTAATATCGAGCTAATAACGTCAAAAAATCACGTTTTTTTTGTATAAGAGCCTCCCCTAAATATTTATCATATTCTGTTATTATAGCGGTAACAGAACTAAATGATCTGTAAAATTTCAACTGTCTAGCCACTACGGTTCTTGATACATAGCCCGAGAGCGGCGGACTTTTGACGGGACTGTGGTTAGGGTACGGGAAACCTAAACACAGTCACGTCAGATATCTTTGTTATAGTTACAACGTGATGCCTTTGGAACTTTACCTTCATACAAAATGTACGGTATCGAGAGTACTGATTTTCATTCTTCGCATGGCACGACTAGTCGGTGTAGCGCCTCTAAGGATTAGGAGGGCGCGTGGCGGATGGTGTATTAGCGTCTCGAGGTTTTACCGCTTCTACAGCTACACGGTGTTTCTACTTTACAGTAAGTAAGCCCATCTTGAATATATTGTTGAACTTGAATAAGATATTACACACCTTTAACCTGCCACACAATAAAATTATGATGGGAAAAATAAGCTTAATTTTTAATATTAAAACGATAAAATGACTTCTAATTGTAACCTCCATTTCGGAATTCAGTGACTGATATATTTCTTAGCTCACAAATTAGTATCGTGTTGTGGACACGGCGTTTATTATGTCTGATCAATATTTACTGTAATCTCCAAATTCAACGTTATTTGATCCACCAATTAAGGACGAATTCAAATCACGATGAAATAATTATTGCCATTTTATTTATTTTATATTTTCAGTAACTTTTTTCTGGTTTTATCACTTTATCGATGCACATTTAGAACACTCTTCAAGAGGATCCGATCACCACAGACTCCAAACGTATCATGTTTTAACTGACGTCGTTTTCTGTGTATGTACCTCACTATGCGCCGTTACAATTCACACCGGCAGCAGTAGGATGCATTGCATGATTCATTGTATAACGCAGTTGACCCAGGTAAAATAAGTTGATATGGTAAAATATAATTTAAAAGTAAATATATTTTATACATTTCACCCACTTCACGAGTGTCTAACTCGGTGTGTTCGTTCACTGCTGTTGATCCTGGTGTACATGAGTTACAGTGGTGGGCGTGAGGGCGCGATTAGTCCAAAACGTCACAGGCATATCCGTGAGTTTGTGACGTTTGTCTGTCAAATGGAATGAAGAACTTTTATTTAATTCTTGTCGAGACTCGATATGAGTAAACTGTAATTTTTATATCACACAACCTGAACAAAAGTCAATAGCTTACAAGTTTCAATAAATTTTGAGTTCAGAGTGATCATTTTCTTTATCATTATTTATTTATTTTTTTTAATAATAATAATCTTACACCTAGATTTTTTTCATCAAATTTGCTTGAAGAAAGAAACGCAAATAATTAAAATTACATGAATACAATTCAAATTTCAGATAAATAATGAGATCGATCGCCATCTTACACTACCGTTCTGTGAGAGAAATATAAATCAGTGGATATATTTCCTACTTATGATATTTTTATTTGGTATTTTTGCGGTTGCTATGGATTACATCGTATTCTTGTCTGACTTGATTGTAAAAAGTTCAAGTAAGTAGTCGAAGAACAACATACAATTTGAGCTTATAACATATATAATTATTTCTGATTATTTATTAATAGTTTCTGATAGAGCAGTACTAGTATTTGATAGAAGAGAGTTGAAAAAGAAAGAAATAATAAGAACAGAAATTTAAACCGTTATTTTAAATTTATTTCAGTTCAGTTTTCATCATTTACGCTGGTTTTTATATATTTCTTATGCATTATTCCACAATTGTATTCAATACAATTTGCATTTGTCAGTATGATGCTTGTGTCTTCTCTTGAACGGTTAAATAGCTGCATGAAGATCTTACTGCAGGACATACGCAATGAATGTAAGTCTATTTAACATATATTCCTTTCAATCTTAATAAACAACTGGATAGGATGGTAATTTAGCCGCTCATTTAATTACCGTATTACTATAGATATTAAAATAGCGAACTGAAGTTTTGTAATGAGTTACTTTAAAAAATTAGCTATCACAAAATATTGTGGTCAGTGGTTCGATTGTCTGTTTGGAATCGCAAACAAGATTTAAGAACTGTTATTTGGTTTAAAATCGAATTTGGGTTGCACAATCAACTGATTTGTTAATGCAGCGTTTGTACCAAATAAGAATTATCATACGTTGATGATAAAAATGATGAAGTATGTGATTACGAATATTTAAATGAACTTTTCAAACTAAGACAGGTAAAATATAGTATAAGTTGAATATAATTTCATCGTATCAAGCTTCAAGCCAAAAAACTGTTGGGAACCAATTTCAAGAGATTAATATAATCAGCTATTTGTGACTTATGTCGATTTTAGAAATTTTGGTAATGTACGATAACAATAATTTTAATATTAGGATATTTTGTAGCATCGTCTTTATCATCAACTCCAGAGCAATTTAGTCTCGCATTGATCAACAACTATGTGACAAGTTATAAAGTGTATCCAATACACCTTCGTCAGGTCTCTAATGATTTGAAATCAACCAAACCACATGCAGGTGAGTATCATGCCTTTTTCTACAAAATAATGTTTGTATGTCGGCAAGTCGATGATGCCAAGTGGATATCCTATTAATATTTGACTGCCTTAGTGGCGCAGTGGTAACGTACGCGACTGCTGCCCATGAGGTCTCGGATTCAAATCCGGGGTCGGACCAATTGTTTGTATGATCTGTGTATGATCTCTACTTGTTTCGGAGTTTGGGTGTTCTCTATGTTTAATAGGTATGTATTTAGAAAAAAAAACATTTATGTATTCATGTCAGTTGTCTAGTACCCATAATACAAGCTCCGCTTAGTTTGGGACTAGATGTCGTTGTGTATTAGATGTTCGAAATATTTATTATATAAAATATTTATTTATTTATATTTCTACAGCTAATTTCATTCTAGTGTAAATTTATTTTCTGTAATTGAAAGACGTATTGGAAGGTAAGTGCTACTTGTCAAAAACTGCAATACGTATAGAAATGGTTGTATCAATCAAACAAATTTAATTTTAATATTGTTTTAGTATTTCTGTGATATTTAGAAATTAAACATTTTGGTTTATCATTTTGCTAGTATAAAGCAGTATAATCAAATCAGATAGGAAGCAGTACTTTTCAAGAATTAAATATACATATTTCATAAATAAATGAATTTTGCTTCTAAAAGTATAAATATTTCGGACATCTACCACACAACGTCACCTAGAGCCATACTAAGCCATTAACTTGTGTTGTGGGAATGTACATATGTACTTTTTTGTAAATACATACATATTATACATAGAAAAGTTCCAAACTCCCAAATAAATACTTGCAGATCATACAAACATTTGGTCCGATCCGGGATCGAACCCGAGACCTCAAGCACAACAGTCGCATACATTATTACTGCGCCATTTTATTTAACTTATATATTTTCAATGTTTGATTGCAGGGCTCACAATAGATTCAGACACAATATTGCGGCTGTCACGTGTCTACTGCTCCCTGTGCGACGTCTTGCGAGATATGGTTAACGGCAACAGTCCCACACTTTTGATGCTACTCCTGTTCAGCTTCACATACATGTTCAGTACGCCATATTATATTTTTAATATCTTATGTATGTATCATTTTTGTTTACTTCTATCATTCGGTAACTAAAAAACGGTATTCGGTATTCGGTAACTAAATAATAATAACTTTCTTGTAATAGGAGTAATAAAAGAGATGATATATTACACGAATAGTCCCCTTAATAATCTATGCTATAACCATTATACATGTAATCTAATTACAGTGATCCATTTAATTAATTAAATATTGACATAGCTAAAAGGTCTGCCGCTCTAATGGTCAGTGAACCATCAATAGTAATTGAAACAATAATGTAATAAAGAAAGAAAGTTTTTTTTTTAGTTTTTTTTTTTATATTTTAGCTGCCAAAATTACTCTGCCCTGCCTGATGGAAAGCATGAGCAGAATCCAAGAGTGGTGGCCACCATCCTCAATGCGAAAAAGAACAATGTAGCATGGTGACCCACACTATGGCGGCCTGGGGGGAAGGGGGATAGGGGGCGTTGGATTGGGATATGGGCCTCCGGTATCCTCACTCACTCGATGAAACACAGCGTAAGCGCTGTTTCACACCAGTTTTCTGTGAGGCCGTGGTATCACTCCGGTCGAGCCGACCATTCATGCCGAAGCGTGGCTCTCCCACGGTAAGGTGTTATTTGTTAGAATATTGTACAAAATGTGTTACCACATTATAACACGTTCCTTTTATTCTACCACAAATGTGTTAATAAATTAATAAATAAAATAAAAAAAATGATTTGTTAAAATTGATTAATGCTATTGTAATATAATTATATTTATTTAAGGTCTAAACAGTATCATTTAATTTTATTTCTTTATCACTGAGAAATTCGTTAGTAGTACGACTAGTATAGTAACATTGGCTTAAGAGTAAGTCGAATAATTTACGTTTAAAATGGTTTAAGTGAAGATATTTAAGGCTATTTGGTAACTTATTGTAGGTTCGTATCGCCATTCAATTTTTTTTGCACGTAGCAGTGCGTTGTAGATAGCAGTGCATTGTGTACAGCAGTGCGTTGTTTGGGAAGCAGTAATTTATTGACGGATCTACTTTTTATTTTTGTGACTGATTAATTATTAAAATGTGATGCATTTTTATATACAAACATACATATTCCCTAGAAAACGTGGAAGTGGTAATATTTTATATTCCTTAAATAATAATCTGCAGCTGTAAATGTACTCTTCTTCACTCATAGACCTTACACATTGTAAATAAAACATAATTCAAAGATATTTGCTTTCTTAAAGTTTATGTGTTTTTCAGTCTTAAGTACGTCAGCAATACCTGTCGTAAAAACAGTGTCAACCATTGTGGTTTTTACCTTCACCTTTGTGGTGCTCGCAACGACCACCGAGCCTTTACACCGAGCTTCTCTACAGGTAAGAAAATTATGATTAAGAGTAACACTGACATAATATTCATTCAGTTTTAGCGGTTCCTATGTCTCTTGAAGATTTTATGGCTGACAGAAAGACAGTGACAGTCAGTCTTGTAAATTTCTACAGGTGTTCGTCCTGAAGTTTAGCAAAAGGCTACATTTTTATCTCACATCCTTTCAAATCTAAACGTTTTCCAGGTGAATCTGACCAAGCAGTTGGTCCACCGTATGCTGCGTTTCACTCCACAGGAAGCTGTAGCTATTAGATATGCAGTCAAGATGTTTAAACGTCACATATTACTAAACCCAGTTAATTTCAGACCAATGCATTTGGTAACGTTTGATAGGACTCTTTTAGCAAAGGTGAGCAAATATTTGAACATTAATATAGAAGTAATTGGAATACATTAATGACATTTTTTTTATTATTTTTGTAGATAACTGCCGCATTAGGAATATACATTACTGTGTCACGGGGATCTTTACAAACATACATGAAACGGACACAAAGTACACCCAGACTTAGAACAACAATTTATGGATCACACAGAGTGTTGTCCCATGTAGGATTTGAACCCACAACACTTGGCGCAGTAGGAAGCTGTGTGGCGCCCACTGAAGGCCAACCGTGTAGTCCAATATATTTTCACAATAATTATAACATTCAGTTTTGAGACTTATGCATGTTTTTTTTTTATTTTCAGGTATTTTTTTTTATCGTCACGAATTTATCTTTACTGGTAGACTTAAAATAAATTGATCCTTCTTTATTGGACGAGTGAGTAAACCATCAATAAAATTGGATTAATAATGTAAGAGGAAGTACCAAGAAAACAGCTAAGGAAATTAAATATTGATTTGATTAGTGAATACCTACCATCTCGTCCTGCGACACTACTATGCAGGATATTCGCCTCCTGATGAGTGATGTCCGTGCGGAGCTTCTGTCACTCGACGTCCGGAAAGCCAGTGGACCCGACGTTATCCCAGCGGTGGTTCTTAAGAACTGTGCACCAGAGTTGTCCCCGGCATTGACGCGCCTGTATCGCCAGTCGTATTTCTCGGGAGCTGTTCCGGAGGCTTGGAAAGAGGCGAATATTCAAACCATCCCAAAAAAAGGCGATCGCTCCGATCCTGCCAACTACCGTCCGATAGCCGTCACCTGTCATCTGTAAGGTATTTGAGAGGATAATTAACAAACAACTGGTCCATTACCTGGAAGATCACTCCGTATTAAATGATCGTCAATATGGTTTCAGACCTAACCGGTCCGCGGGTGATCTTTTAGGGTACGTCACACACCTTTGGGGTGAGCCTATTGACAGGCATGGGAAATCCTTGGCCATCAGCCTCGACATGGCCAAGGCTTTTGATAGGGTTTGGCACCGTTTGCTTCTCTCCAAGCTACCGGCTTTCCGTTTGCCCCCCAAACTCTGCAATTGGACTGCCGCGTTTCTACACCAGCGCCGCACCAGAGTCCTTTGCGACGGTGTGGCCTCCGAGTTTCAGCGGATTAATGCCAGAGAACCTCAAGGCTCTGTCCTGTCGCCTACACTGTTCCTTCTGCACGCCAATGACATGTTAGCCCTTGGCAAAATTCATTGTTATGCAGACGACAGCACAGTTCATGGACGATATTTTGGACAGCCCTCTGACAAATCAGCAGATGTTGAAGGAAGACGACAACAACTTGTCGCTCAACTTGACCATTTTCTGGGCCGCATTTTTCAATGGGGCTGTAGGAGTCTGTTCGAGTTCTACGCCCAGAAAACACAGGTGTGCGCGTTCTTAGCCAAAAGTCTCCATTCCTTCCCCTTCCCACATTTCAGTGCACTCAAATGCCATTACAAGATAGGCTCGCTATCCTGGGCATGAAAATCTGCCGAGACCTCAATCCACGCGAGTACGTTGAGAGTGTCACTAAAGCGGCCTCACGCAAGCTAGGTGTGTTAAACAGGGTGAGACGGTTCTTCTCGCCCGAGCATCTGTGTCTTCTTTACAAGACTAAGGTTCGCTCGTGCGTGGAGTACTGTTCTCACCTTTGCGATGGTGCTGCATAGTACCTAATTGACGCTCTTGACCGGTTGCAGCGGCGAGCAATCCGTATTGTCGATAGTCCCGAAGCCACCGAGACCCTTGAGCCTTTGCAGTTGCGTAGAGATATCACCTCCTTGGCAGTCCTCTATCGCCTTTACCATAGTGAGTGTTCTGAAGAGCTCTTCCAAGTGATCCTTTCCTCTCCCTTCCTCTACAGAACAACACGTTCCGGCCTTGGAAATCACCGCTTTAAAATGGAAGACATACGTTCTCGTACTCATCGCTTCGGTGCTTCCTTGCTATGCCAAGCGGTCAAAACCTGGAACTCACTACCAGCGCACGTGTTTCCTTCCCACTATGATTCCGGGTCCTTTAAGCGGGGCGTGAAAAAGCTAGTAAAAAGTAGTAAAAAAAAAGATACATTCTGGGAATCGCTTTTATGCTCACTTCATAAATTAATTAATACTTTTGAGTAATTTTTCAATATTTATCTTTTTAATAGTCATATTTGAACATCATTGTCATCAGCAGACTTTAGTAGTTCACTGCTAGATAGGTCACTCTTAGAGTGAGACTTAGAAATTTTCTATTTTTTTATCTTCATTGCATACATAACATAAAAAACAAACAGATGTTTGAGTGATTTATAATTGCATTGTTATGATATTCATTAAATTTATAATTGCTGCATAAATATTGCATCACTTTCATCATCAACCTGGACCTAGGCTTCTCCAACTACACGCCGCATAGTTCGATTCTCGACTTCTCGCCTTCAGATTATACATTGCGTTAAGTGGATAATTTTTGCAAATATATTTTATATTAGATATTTAACAACACTAGAACTACGATTTTCATAGCAATAAGATAAAAATACAAAATCTGTAAAATAACAAACAATCTCATTACTACCTTGTCGCATTTATTGTTCGTTCGTATTATGTGTTTTTTTCTTGAAATATATTGATTTCTGTCATGTCATCTCCTTTTCTATAAATATTAACATATTTTTGTTGTACTTTCTAATTATTGACTTTCAATGCTGCTTAACATTTTCTGAGTTTTCTTGAATCCTATGTTCAGTATTTTCTTTTTATACGTACCGTGGTGAAGATGAGTTACAAGAGTTTGAATGTACTACCGGTAAGAAATCACACGTACTTTACTCACATAACAACAACAATCAATGGTCAATTCACGATGAGAAAGCGCATCTTTACGTTGATGCAAATTCATCATAACGGCTATATTTGTAATGACAGTAGACACGGCCTGAAAATCATGCTCAGATCCAAAGAAAATAAACCATTTACTTAATGAGCTAATCAAATAAATGTACGGTTCAATTAGCGTACACTTTTCCGTGTCAGTCATGTACTTTATACATTTGCTCGACTTTGTATTCACTTAACAAGAAGTCACTCATGAGATTACTTGTGTCAAGGAGTTTTACAGCACAAATTGTACACCTCACTTTGTTGTCTTTTCATGTAAATAATGTAAACACAATTAATTATTCATTATATTAATGAAATGTAGTCTAGGCCCATTCAATTATAACTCAATATAAGCAAGAGTTTAATTATTATTTTTAATTTGAACCATCTTGTAACAATACTACTTAATTCAGAAAAAAACTTAACAAGTTTAAATATTTACTGTAACCAACATGGTTCTATTAGACGTCTTGAACTAACAGGGACGTAAACTGACAGGTTGAGCGTGTCGTCTAAATAGTCTTAGTTTTTCTTTGATAGCTGTAGCATCTGGTTTAATATAGCGAAGTCATTCGTCGATCTGGCGCTTGACTTAAAAGCTAAAATAAGTAATATTGAAATTTGTGTGCTTATAAAATAAAATGAAGAAGATGAGGTTTTATTTAAAATATTTTCTTTAAGCAACAACTTTTTTATATGATCCTGCCGAAGTGACGCTATTCTGCCTGATGGTAGGCATGAGCAAGTTCTATTATTATAGTATAGTTGATATGACGAAATAGGTGAGGACACTGTCTCCTGTATAACAGGTTAAAACATATCACAGGAAGCAGGGTTACAATGTATTTCAACACTGTCTACAATAAAAAATATTCTTATTATTATTGGTGCATTTGTTTTTCCTGCAATCAGATTATTATTATTCTCTTATTACATTTACATATCTACTACATTTTCAATCAATCAATCAACAACCCATACATTACATTTTGAATGTATAAAATATAACAATATATTTCATGTATTTAAAAATATAAAAATAGCAGACCACCGACCTCGGGTACAGGGACCAAGAAACCTTTGGTAAGGACTCCAAAGACAGGAACCACTATACGTGTTGTGTCTAGGAGGACTGACTTCCTCATCAGACCCTTGATCCAGCCGACGAACGTGAGCCTCTTGAGGTGTTGGTTTAGACTCTTGGCTATCAATCCGCGAACAGTTGCAACTATTGGAATAATGATCACCGAATCTACATTCCACATACCAATAATGTCACGAGATAAATCATTTTTTTTTTAAATACATGAGATTCTCGTCATGAGGAACGGCGATGGCGACAATTGTTGCGCGGTGCTCCAATCGATCTATCACCACAATATCAGTCCCAATCACAGTCACAATAATAGTCCTATCTGTAATAATAGACCAATGCTTATTATTAAACAATGCAACAATGCAGCATGGTGATCCTAATAATACATCAAATACTCGCTAAGATGTTAATACACGAAATTACATATGACGACTTTCTTTTAGGAAAGTATTTTTGCTCTGGGCTGTGTGTTTTTGACAAAGTATTTTAATCAATAAATACGTACATGAATATCTACTTCAAATGATTTTACAGCCTCATTTATATCATAAATTTTTGTCCCTTATCAATGAAATACCCACGGGTTATTGCTTTCTCTCAGACATTGTTGTATATTTATTTCAAATCATTTAAGATTTCAGTATATTTACTTTCAAGCGACAAATGATATGTACTAACACATACTGTCTCAGAAAGTACCTGTCTATGTGTCCGTTGGTAAGGTTCGACAGAGGTCGCAAGAATAGTTAAGGCGAATACAAAAAGCACAAAATTTAATATACATACATTTGCTAGCAGCTATCTCTGGTCCGCTTATAAGCGAAAATAATAACAGCTTCCTTATAACTATAGATTTGGTTCTCAAGTCAAAAGACATTATTATTAACAACGATTCAACAACTTGGTAAGTATATCAATCAGCGCTGGCCCAAAGTCTTAATGCAGCACAGCAGTATCACTTTTGGTTGGTATCGCAGAAGCCATAGCACAGATGAAGGTAATATAATTCAGATTTCTACTTCATTTCAGTGTATCCAATGCATATGAAAATGCACTGGATGAGATATTTTAATGATGTGACAATATGTTAAATATTTAATGAAAAACTGTTAATGATAAATTATATATTATGATATTGTTAATTCATCATTTTGTATTTGTACGATTAAATAATAAAAACTATATTGCTAGTCATCCGTAAAATATAAAGTGTGGAGGAACAGGTTACATGTCCCTCCAACACAAAGCGAGGATCCTTCGACCAGGTTAGGTGATCATGCCTGCCGGGCCACGGTCCAACGCTTTATGTTGGGTTCTTGTGTACATGCTGCTCGGTGCGAAAACTCTTATTATGCGATTTCGGATTGGCAGTTTCTTTGTACACTACGTTATTCCGTAGTTCAGTGTATCTTCGGTAGATGGCGTTGTCATATATGACTACACGGTTGGCCTAGTGATTTCAGTAGTCGCCATACCGCTTCCTACTGCGCCAAGTGTTGTGGGTTCAAATCCTACATGGGACAACACTTTGCGTAATACCTAAATTGTTGTTCTAAGTCTGGGTGTACTTTGTGTCCGTTTCATGTATGTTTGTAAAGATCCCCGCGATACAGGAATGTATATTCCTAATGCGGGAGATGTCTATTTTATACTAAATTTAATAATAGTAATATATTTTTGTTGCCGGTGTATGTGGAAGTCGCTATATAAAGTTTTGGTTTTTGTACAAAGACTTCAGCCATTTTATCATGATGTACTAATTTGACAAAGATAGATTATTGTGAGGCTTGTGAAAAAATATTTCACTAACATCACAGAACTGTTTTTTTAATACTACCATCGGAGCGGCATAGTAATAAGTACATGCGACTACTTAGTAACAAAACTATTAGCTCTGAGTCTTCTGTTATAAGTAATGATTCAATATCATATATATTGCGCTTAATCATCTCATACATATAGTGGGTAGCTCCAGGTTACTATGTACAATAATAAATTTTGAGCAGCTGCCAGATGTTTGTTGCAACTGCTCGGTTGTTCCATATAGTGATAAATGGTACACTTATCTTGGGGTCCTCAGATTGAATTAGTTAGCTGTAAATTATTGCAGCAGCAGGATCTATGCGAAGGCTACGAAACTTTCTTCCCACTGACACTAAAATTCCGCTCGCATAATCTCTTCTACTTCCCGTCCTTGACTATGCCGATGTCAGTTATCTGGATCTCACCAAAGACCAACTCAATAAACTTGAGCAAGCGGTAAGACTTTGGAACGACTTGCCTGAGACAATTCGAAAATCAAAAACTCTGCCTACTTTATTTGTTATTGTGATTTTTATTGTTATTTTTTCACTATCTATGTCTATATATTTTTTCTATCCTCTTTTTAGTAGAATATATTTAGTCTGTATATATATGTGTATTGTATTTGTGTGTAGGTATATATATTTACAAATGTTTGTGTTTATATATGTACATGTATGGTATATATGTATGTGTATGAATATTCATATATTGTGTATGTGTGGGTGCTTTTTCGGTGCATGATGGATAAAATAATATTTTTAACCATTCACGTCGAGGATTAGGTGTGTTACTTGTATGTGAGCTACCCGAAGTTTTTGGATACCGAAAATCCGTATTGTGGTTGTCTGGAAGAGATCGCCGTGAGCGATAAGACCGCCTATTGTATCATTTGCATATTGGTGACTCATCTTCTGTTTTAACTTTGTAATTTTGCATGTATACAATAAAGATATCTGGCTCACTCTGCGATACATAAATTTGATGATGATGTCTAGCACATTTCGGCTCCAGCTGCCATCGGTTCATCTAGAGACTTGACCGGCCTATTTCCACTTCAGAATACTGATTCAAAATGTTAGATACAAACTGAAAAGTTACAAAATACTTAAAAACCTAGCTATAGATATGGTACTAATTTAGTGGAACTGAAGCTGTAAAGAATAATTAGTCACTTTATAAACCCATGAGCTAGTAACCTCCTGAGTAGAAGAATAAAGGAACCTTTTTGTGTACAGTTTTCATTCTTTCGCGATAACGACATTAAGTTGCAATAGGGTGAGGGGGAACTATAGTCATTTTTCAAGCGCACTCCCAGCTTCGTGACTTCAAGTTGGAAAAAAAACTGATGGTATTTTTCCCCATCTTAGGAAAACTGAACTGGGAATTCGAGTTTTTTTTAGAATATAACACAATAACATAGGTATTCATTACAGTAAATCTATTCAAATGTATAAAATTTAAGTATCTTTTTGTAATATCAAATTAACAACTTTTCACTAATTACATCTGAAAGTCAATCCGGTATTTAAATAAAAATTGCAATTTTACAACTTTTAGTCCATCTGACTGTCCGGCTTATCTCTGAAATGGCTAAATGGATTTTGGTAGGACTTTTCTTGAAACTTAGGCTACCTTTCTAGATTGGCTACACCTCACGCTTTACCCGCGGTTGTCATTATGAGCATAACCAGTATTAAATATGTTTAAGTACTTTCTCAGTATTGAACAACATCATTATTATTATTTTTTGACATAATGATAACAATACTATGACAAATATTGCATAACTTTTTTAACTATTGATTAGAAAGTTCTTTAAGAAGTAAAGACTACTATTTTACTGAATAAATCTAAATATAATAATACTGCATGTAATAAATAAGTAAGTAGGTTACATAAGTAAGTACAGCTTGGTGTACTTTATCTGCCGATACCTACTCAGTTCAAGTGACTCCCTAATTTACCATCGATAATCAAACATCATTCATAAAAGCAACCGCACAATGGGGGTTGACTTTGAATCGTGTCCTCCTTTAATAAGGGTAGGTGTGAGGGCAGGAGGGAAGGAGGACTATCAAAAACACATGTCCTGTAACGCGGCTCCTATCGGCTCGGCGCGAATCTTTCAATCGTTATCTTTTATTTTGTGCCGAGCCCCTGCCGTGTTAAGCGATTGTCCCATACATTAGAGTAAGCGGGCTAGATGAATTAATAGATAAAATATTTTATATTATATACTACTTCTTTATTTTATACTGCTAATAACAAACAGCTAAACAACTATTTAATTATAAATACAAGTAGACAGTGGATGGTCTTATCACCCGCAGCGCTCGTTAAGACTCAACCTGTAACAGAAATAGACAGATTAATTGATTCTTAGTGCTTCAACATCATCACCTCAAAGAGTTCATCATAGTAATACTCAGCTAAAACAAATATTTTATTATATTTATAATATAAGTACATTGGGCAGTCTTATCGCTTGCAGCACTTAAGATGTGACTATCTATACATGGAGTAAATTGGTTTCCTCCTGAACCTGATGCTGTTTTCCTCGGCGACTTCGAGATTCTTCTTGGTCTTGGCCAGTTGTTTTATTAATTGTCTTACTACCAATCGCTTAAACTTAACCGCATTGTTGTCATCTTGGGCCACAACCTAACATCGCTCTAGTTGGCGTTTACAGAATTTATAGCGGTTACCTACGGCATCTGCGTGAGATTTATGAAACGACTGCCACTCGAACACTTGCCGTTTTTGCGGCTCCACTCCGCCCGGCTCGAGACGTGGCAGTGAAAAAGTGATGGAACGGACCCGTGACATGAACCACTATTGTCAGGGTGCACACATTGTTAACGGTGTCCAAACAATAATTCTCTTTGTAGTTGTTCTATTTTAGAAGGTAGTAAACAAAAACTGATGCAAACTACAATAATGAAATGGTAATGTTTGTATTTTTTAAAGATGAATTTACTCACAAACATCGATATTCCTGAAATAGTAGACCTTTGTCTATTTTTTCGGGAATATTGGAAAATTAAAAATCTCAAAATTATATATCTTGCTCACTTCAATATGATAAAGATACATTTCCATTACATTTACTTAAAAATATTGAATACATTCGTTTAATATACAACATGGAAAATGTAGAACGTGTTTTGATGGAATATCGGATATGAATAGTTTATTGATAATATTTCTATTGTTCAGGAAACCTAATTCGAAAAAACAGACATACGATGGAACGTTAATAATACATGTAATGTAATGTGCGTAGTAAAGATGGTGGCACAGCAACACATTATATTAGCACTAATTTATAATATTCTCCAATGCACATTAAATAGAACGGTTAAGATTTGAATGTCCCCATATTACTCCAACTCATGTCATTTTATAATATCTGTCACCGAACCTAAATTAAATTACCTAAATTCCCAAACTTAGCAGATAATATTAATCATTACTTATTGTATTTATTATTATTATGATTATTAACATACAATTATTATTTGATAATACAGGATTGTGTAACATTAAAGATTCCATTGTATTCACCATTGTACAAAAAAGTTCAGATGTCATAAACAATATTTCGAAGTAGCGCCGGAAGCTGACAATCAGGAGGCGCCAAGATATTATGATTATTTAATATGAACTAACTATTTACTTGATTATTAAATTATAAGGTTATAATATATATGAGGTTGGAATCTATCAATCGATATGATGAAGGATCATTACTTATAACATACATTACAAAATAAATAATAATTTAAAAAATGATTATACATAATACGTTAAACGTATAGTAGGGCTTAGTGATCTTATACGTAAAGTTGTATACAAGTATAAGCGTCGCCCAGAGTGACCATCTTTCGCTGATATTCAACCGTCGCATTATCAATCAGGGAGTTATACGAAATTGGCAAGTACCGAATTTTATCTTGATTTGAGGATCCTGACAACACTAAAAGAAGCTATTTAACTTTAATACTGAACACCGTGCTATTTTATCAATTTATTATTGAATAACCAATAATGAAATAATGTGAGACCATTTTTTCCGTCTTTTGCATCGTCTTATTGATCCTGGCCGCAGACTTGGAGAAATGTGGATGAACGTATAAATTGACCTGTCAGTCTGGATCCGGATTATATTCCAACCTTTTTTTTATTTTATGCGGACTTTCCCTCGATTGCCACCGACTGGTGGTTATGTCGGACTCGAACCGACTAAAAACCGCTCACCATCTCGGGTACTAGAAGCCGGGGATTCCTGGAACCCCGGCGTATCTCGGGCCACCCACTATTTGTAGGTGGCCCCCTCCTGAGTGGGAACCCCTATGTTTCCGTTATTATCCCTCTAGGCGCGCACGCTCCGCAGCGTCCGCGCCACCATCCGAGCCTGCTTCTGCTCCATAAGACACACAGATGAGGTCATCTGTCACCCTCAGGCTTGCGTTTATGGAGGACGGAGATCGTTCTGCGATCTCTGACGCCCGAGTCGCCTGATAGAGTTCAAATATCTTCCAGTCCCGCTGCGCCGTCTCCTTGGCAAGCATAACTTACTCGCAGAAAGAAACGGTGGAGTTCCAAGCGCTTTCGCTCCGCAGCATGGCCGTAATCATGCTACCGAGCAAGAAAACCCCCACCCCGATGGCCGCCACTAGATCACGCCTCGGCTCCCCCGACTCCGGACATTCTGCCAGCGTGCCACTCCGAAGATCTGCCAGAAGTCAACATTGACGAAATCAAGATGGCTCTTAGACACCTGAAAAATGGAAAAGCCCCTGGAGAGGGTGGCGTTACTACAGAGCTGTTAAAGGCTGGAGGTAAACCCGTACTAAAGGCGCTCCAAAAGCTTTTCAACGCTGTCCTGTTCGAAGGGAGAACTCCAGAGGCATGGAAAAGGAGTGTGGTCGTCCTGTTCTTCAAAAAGGGTAATAAAACCAACCACCAAGAACTATCGGCCCATTTCCCTCCTGAGCCACGTCTATAAGCTGTTTTCAAGAGTCATCACGAACCGTCTTGCGCGAAGACTCGACGAATACCAGCCACCGGTTTCGGAGCGGATATGGCACCGTAGACCACATCCACACAGTGCGGCAGATAATACAGAAGACCAAAGAGTATAATCAGCCCCTGTGTCTAGCATTTGTGGACTATGAAAACGTAACGGCAAACGTAGTGTAGGACGTCCACAAGCCTAGTGGAGCGATGATTTGCGCAAGACGGCTGGCAGGACTTGGATGCGAGAAACCATGGATCGAACTAAGTGGCGTGAAATTGGAGAGGCCTATATCCAGCAGTGGACTGCGATAGGCTGATGATGATGATGATGATGATGATGATGAATTAATATATTAGATAGTAAAAGCTTTATTAAACTTTATGCGTCGTCCGCTATTGTGGGTGAGATTCAAACAATTTTCAGATGTTATTTAAAACGAGGTTAGTAAAATCATTTAGAACTCAATAATAAGTTAGTCTTTTCGAAAATTAATTTAAATTGAACAGTAAATAAAAATATGACACCAAAAGAAAACTTATAATTGTTAAAACTGAAAATTGCGATACCGTAGTTTTTCGCTCGGATCGCCCGCGGCGGATCGGGTCCGAGTGGAGATCGTCCTCCCGGGCCCTCCTGACTTCCTCGCAGAAGGTCGCGACCGCGGTAAAACTGCTCTCGCCGCCGGCCATGGAGCATACGACGGCCGGCAGCGAGAGATCTCCTCCGATGACTGCAGTGAGGGCCCGACGCTGCGGCGCCCAAGCGGGGCACACCGCCAGCGTGTGCTGGGCCGAGTCCTCACTGCAGTCGCAGTGGTGGCAGGCGGGACACAATTCCCTCCGCGCGACCGAGTGCAGGTACTTCCCGATGCAACCGTACCCGGAAAGCACCTGCGTCAGTCGGAAGGAAAGGGTCCCGTGCTGCCGCCCTGCCCACTCGAGGATGACGGGCTGGAGAGCCTCCACGGTGGCGAAATAAACCTTAGGCTTAAATAAACCCTTTTTTTTTTTGACGTGGTGGAATGCCTTTACGCACTTCGCTCCCCCCCCCGCGGGTACAGGGTGGTCGCTTTGTGTAGGACTCCTGACTGACACCAGCCAGACTACCCACTAAACCACCACGGTGTGCCACTCTGCGCCTGAGACGGGAGGTATCCGGGAACCGCTTTCTTACGCCATCCGGACCCCTCCCAGCGCCAGCCCGCACTGTGTGCTGGGCCGAGTCCTAACGACACCGCCAACACCACGCCGCCACAGCTCACCGCCTCTTCGGTCACGGCCCTCAGGCGCATCACGGCATCGACCGTCGAACGCCCCTCTCGGAACCCGAATTGGGCGTCTGACAGGTCTGGGCCCACCTCGCTGAGGTGCCGGACGATGCGGGCAGAGAGCACCCTCTTGAACAATTTGCCCGCCTCGTCCAGCAACACTATGGGCCTGTAGTCCGCGACCGAATCGGCAGGCCGTCCCGGCTTCCTCAACAGGACCAGCTTCCCGCTCTTCCAGCACTCAGGGAAGCGTCCGGACGCCAAACTAGCGTCCAACACCTCCCTGAGGCGGTCCGACATATGGTCGAGGTCTCGGGCCATCACTCGGGCTGGTACCCCGTCCGGCCCGGGGGCGGTGTTCTTCGAACGGATCCGAAGAACAGCCGCCCCTACCTCCGATTCCCTGATGGGCGGAATGTCGAGCTCAATGCCCCCGTCGTCTCCGAGCGAACTGGCCATCGACGGGGGCGTGTGTTCCGCTCGCTGCGGGAATAGGCCCTCGACCACAGGCTTAAATAAACCCTATACCAACCATTAGCCTCAAATTCCGTTTCTAGGTAGAGGCCTATGTCCAGCAATGCAGCAATGGGTTATTAATTGATGATGATGATCCAAAGATAGTTAATTCTTCTTTTTCAAGACGATGGTGGTTTAAAAGACACTGAGAAAGTTATTTATTTAGCGATAAGAACTCTTTTGTAAATTATCTGTCTGACATATGCACAATGATATTTTTTAGTCTTTTTCACTAATCGAAGCATCACCCACCTATCTGTCTGTCTATTCACACAATTAATATTGATCATTATTGGCATTATACTTCATGAAACTACCTTAATATAGGATGTATAAACTTTTGATTTGTTCCAGGATTCAAATTGAGTCTTACACTTTTACGTCAACTGATAAACGTGTATTGTTTGATTTGTCATATGATAAGACTGTCGAATGAAGGCAGTGGCGCAGGACTCATAATTTTTTGTATTAGTGTGTATCATAGTGTGTATATAAAGTTTATATATTACCGTGTATATATATATTTATTTATCTTTTTATGTATATGTGTAACTACCTAACTAACTCACGAATATATATTTTTTTTCCCACCACAAAGTATCTACCCCACAAAATTTCTACACCATCCAAAGGTTGGCTGGTACCGAATGCCTTGGGCTTTAAGCCCGCCGTTGTACATGTGTGCATGAAGTTTTAAAATAAAATAAATAAATAAATGATGCTGCTTCTATATTGTATTAGTTTTTTGATAGCCGGGCCTTATTTTGTAGTCACCGCTTTGTGTGCGTTATCTTAAAAGAGTACCTATTGGAAACAAAATAGACAATTAAGGCACTAAAATTAATTATTCTTAATTTTGCAGTTCGAACTTAATCCGAGGTTCCTCTTACAAAAACAATATCAATAATTGCTTGGATACTTGTTTGCTACCTGATGATCATAACTGTCACTGAAGCATGTCACACAGCTCACGTTCAGGTACATTGCATTTTGTATTATCTAAATTAAATTAGAAATTATCTAAACTGATATTGCAATTAACAATTTCTTGTCACAAAATTGCCCTAGATTTTTTCTTGCCCTTGTAATAATAAGTACACAGACATAAAAATAAAAATGACAAATCCTGAGGTCAAGTTACTGAAGGTTTTGTAGTTTTCAAGAGGTATGCAAAGAAGACTTGAAAATTCAATTGGATAGCAACACCTATTGTCATAGTAAAATTAAAATATTCAGGAAACATTTTAGATGGGTTTAACATTTTTAATTATTTTTACTAAATTAAAAAAGATTTTTCTGTATTGTGTTTTGGAGTGTTTAAAGTGATTAATAATCATCTGATAGTCGTTTGAAATACAGTTTTATGGTAATAAATTGAGTTAAATTGAAGGTCAAGAACTTCGATTTAACTAGTATACCTCAGAGCAATTTTTCTATTTCAACGTGATTAGGAACATACATTGCATAAACATTCCCATGACCATCAACGACAATTAGTAAACTTTCTCAGTTAGAGCGGACCAAGCAGTTAGTGCGCCATACATCGAGGGAGAATGCAGCCATTCATCACGAACTCAAAATATTCAGGTGGCACATTTCAGTCATTCCTGTCAGTTTCTATTCGCTGTATTTGCTGAAGTTTGACAGAAATCTTGCAGTTGCAGTAAGTGTCGTGATTTAATTAAATAAGTCTAAGCAAACTAAAACCAATAAAGATAAAGCGCAACTACTATCGATATGCAAAAGTAATAGAATCTTATTTTTTTATCAGGTTTAGCATCCAAAGAACACACAAGCACACCACGCCGTAGGGTGTGCCGATATCCAGGCTTATGTAGGAATTGTAACCTAGAAAAGACTCGGGCATACGTAGACTCGAACCTTATCTCTTATGAATACAAGTAAATTATGTAAATAAATAAATAAATCTATTTTGTCAACTATTTCATTCTTCTCTTGATGATATGGCAATCAGCCGGATCAGCTATTTCTGCCAGTGTCAAGTATTTCAAGGCTTCAATTGTAAGTCTTCGAGTCTTCAAGTCTTCGTCGTGATGGAATTAATGATAAAAAATAAAAAAAAATGTGGATGACATGAAATGGGCACGGTCTTTCGCAAAAACAAAAAACGATCTCCGTCAACTATTTCAGGCCGTGTCTCTTGCGGCGACCTATCTCTCAGTTGTAATCAATTTATAAGATGGGACCAAAGAGTATTTTAACTGCAGCTGTTATCTAATCGGTCTTTTGTTTGTCTGATATCACCTTGTCGTTTGTGGTGTGATACGTACTGCTACAATAAATAAATTGTGTGCCAGAAATATATTTTATTATTACGGTACATATAATATCTTTTAAAATAGATTTATAGTTATAGTTTAGGTATATTCTTCTTCTTGTCTTTTCCGTATTTTTTTATTTTATACTCTCTGTTATCTTCACTTCTGTAGCTTGTTGAAATAGATGATACAGATAAACTTACTTGTTTATACGTTCATTTTTTATAATTGTTTGACTTCACCTAACCGGTTTCGCATCATGACAATAACAGTTAATGCATGTTGATGTACCTATTTTTTGTAAAAGTTTTATTTTATTTCACTTTGTAAATCTATAACAGCCTTGAAATGACTTTGGTATGTCTACGTCTGAGTAATACAATGAACGGTCAATGCCATTGTTGATATGCGAACAGAAATTCAATAATGAATCTTGAAAACTTTTAAATTTAATATTCAGCGAGCAAAGTTGGTAAAACTGTTTTTGGATTTAATAGTATACATTTGCTGCTTTTTAATGATCTGTCCTGTTTGTTCATTATAATAATGAAAAAAAGTTTTATGATTGAAATTCACCTAAAATAACAAGTTAGTACTTCGTATATTGGACTGCGATAGGCTGATGATGATGATAATGATGATGATGATGATGACTTCGTATATTAACAAAATACACGTATAAAACTCACTCGTATCATAATCATAGCACGGGGTCCACCTATTTCACGTTAGATTTGTCCACTTATTATTTAAACTGCATAACATAACGGCTTACAATAGAATACAGCAGATACACGATTTTTACTAAAAAATATTAACATAATATGTTTCAAGACTTAAAGTTCAGGCACTATCTATAAAAGTTTGTGAATTGTATGCGCGTTAAATATGCACTATTTAACGCGCATACAATTCACAAACTTTTTTTGGTTATGGATATTTATCTAGCGGCCTAGCTATATATTATTCCATACCAAGTTTTTGTGAAGGACATTAATTTTTACTTTAAAATGGTACAAGATTATTGCAATCCTATTTTTTATGGTGAAAATTGTAATTGTGATCAATATCTCATTTAGTAAAACTTTCCATCAGACTTTAGCGTGACTCTAAGGTAAATAAACCGTTTGATTGACAGCTGAAATAAATGATATGTTTTGTATATTAGTTGATGGTGATGCGAGGAACAAATGTACTTAACCAAAACTCTGTGGTGATCATGTGAGCTTAGTAAAATTATATTATGTATTTTTTGTCTAGAAATGTTATGAGTAGTAATTAAAATAAAATAAAAACAGATGAGATTATTAAATAAAACGTATCGCAACATCAACAACCTTTCGCAGTTCACGGCTGATCTCAGGCTTCTCCTTAAATGTATATTAAATTCTGTTACTTCTGTTTGTCAGTTTTTATGGTTCCGTACCTAAAAAAACCGAACCCTCATAGGATCACTTTGTTGCCCGCCGTCTGTATGTTAAGACCCTTTTTCTAAGGTACGAATAGAGACATTAAGCTGAAATTCATAACAAATTCTCGAGTCTACCAACCCTTGGAGCTGTAAGAAAATCAAACTTCTTAATCAACGCAATCAAAAGATACAGCCGTTCATGATGCAAATTTTCGACACTCGCAAGGGAATCAAAACCTACATGGTATTTCTCGTGATCTCAGAAGCATGAAATCCGGTACGAAGCAACGGCTTAAAGCACAGGTAAAGGGGAAATAGCGAAAAGCATAAATTTTTAGCTAAATCATCTAATATACCTAAAGGTTTGTATGGAACCCTCGGTACACGAGTTCGAGTCGCACTTGGCTGGATTTTTAATCTTATGATGGATGTCCGTACTCTCTCCACAACAAACTAAATGAAACGCAACTTGACCGAAAACATCCTAAGTATAAAACTTTTCACTTGAACAACTTTTGATGTGAAACATCAAAGCATATAAAACCGTCGCTGTTCGCTCATTAAACTTTGATATATTTGTGGAGGTAGCTGAAGGAAATTGGTATTACGTGTATAAAATGTTTCCCATTCACTGTCAAGCAACTGTTATCAAGGCTAAACGACGGACGGAACGAACTAGATACGGTATAATCCCGATAAATTATTTTAGTAACTGTGTAGCAATTTTCTGGGACAGGTAGCGCGCGTCCCTTTTTTGCCGAGTTATAACCATCCCGAATAAAGGAAAAGCGAAAAAAAAACACCCTGAAAGAACGTGGTTAACAATTTTAGATGTTTTTCTTTAGCTGCGTTAAACATTTCTTTTAATTTATGATAGTAGATTTTTATCTAGAGTAAACTATATTTTCACTACTAGTAGACATGATATTTATCTAAAGCTTAATTTTAGAGCCATGATGGAGTAATTGCGTGATATCGATAAGATTCCACATTATAGCAAGGGCTACGTTGTTCCGTGTATCATAAAATACTTTTCCTATACTTGGATCATTTAAGCAGGTAGGATTATAAAAATAACCAAATTCATTATGAAAATATATTGAAAAAAATAAAGAGATATGTTCAGACATTTTAACACACAACGCCATCTAGTCCCAAACTAAGCAGAGCTTGTACTATAGGTACTAGATAACTGATATTAATACTTATATACTTCTTTTTTGTAAATACATACATATTATATAGAAAATATTTGAACAAAATGTATGTCTTTTGCAAGTTTTCCAAACAATTTCTAAATTTATTCTTGTAAGCCGACTGGAGCTAAAGAGTTTTATAAGTTTGACCTACATTAAATCTAGTAACACCTAGTCACCTTTCGACCTTGTAAGTTAATAATTGCTATTTAACTTCGTAAACTAACTATAGAAGTGAAACAAAACGACCTTTGTAAAAACATAATTAAAAAAAAAACATTCATCATCTTCCTAGCGTTTGTCATTCCCAAGGTTTGGAGTCGGTTACAAGTTCAACCGGCTTAACTGAATATCAGTATTTACACGGAGCGACTGGCATCAGACTTCTGCAACCCTGGGGATGAACTGAATTCGAAGGTTCAACTAGATGTCAGGGCCCTCAAATATACTGAATATTTGAATTATGAATATAGAATTTATATATTGAATATACTGAATATATATATATATATATATCTATATCTATATATATTCGTAATCACCGTTAAAAATTGTTTATTTTAATTCCAAACTCGATATATTTACAAAACATTTTTATTAAGATTACTTTATAGCTCCAAAAAACCTTATTTTTGTTTTTTCTTATTTTGATGTACCCAGAGTCACTCTCACGAATAAGACGAATCTATTGACAGCACTCACATAAAATACTACAAACCATTTATGCTCTAGGGCGTGCCAAAAAAATAGACATACATACACTCGAAAAGAAGAAGAAAAGAAGGCCGGTAATGTACCGGCCTTCTTTAGTAGTAGGTTAAAAAAAAAAATACCTGTTCAAAAACAGCATCGTACACACCACTAACTCAACAACATACTAATGAATAGCTTCGCGATGATGTCATTTAAAAATACATCGAAAAACAGCGAACGTCATAATGATATTACGAAAATGATTATTTATCAGCCGAGAGCTCGTGGGAGCTTGTTGGCCCAGCTCTGCCACCGTGCTGCGGCGTCGAGTTACGTGAATTCGTATTCGCATTGCATGAGCACTTATCAATTGGAGCGTACATTTTTAATTAATACCACACATTTTGATCATTATATTTCAATATTTTTAAAATGACTTTTTTAATTATGTCTGGCTAGTGGCAGAAATGTACTGATTTGTTAGGTAGATATTTTCCAAATGCGTTATAAATTTTTAGTAGATATTGATACGACTTATCGATTTAGCGATTTTTAAGCAACTTAGGTACTTAGATTTTTTTTTTTAAATATTCTAAGTACCTAATACTATTTTCATAGTACAAAACTGCAAATGTGTAGTCTCGTCACCCGATATCAAGCTACTATCAACGAGTACCATTATCAAAATTGCTTGACGAAAACCCCTCCTCAGAAAGGACACTTTAGCGTACTGCCACGCTGACCAGATAGTCTCTTATACCCTGTACAAGTTAACTTAATCTTTTTGACAGATGTAAATTTTTCTGATCGATATAACTTTGCAGTGACGAACAGATTATTTTCTTAATTTAATGGTTTTTAAAATTGTAAAAATTTGAAAAAATACATATAACACAAAAGCCCCTAAAGATTCAAGCGTTATCCGAATATTTTAAGACTTTTCATTGTTTCAAAGTAAAATTTAAATAGGAACTCTGAAAATAATAGACGCTTGTACAATGTTACATCGGTCGGACCGATGGGACACATGTAACAGTAACTGTAACAAATATCGATTACAAGAAATCATTATTAAAGATCATTGTTAAGCTATTGTTACGAACGGGGGATGGGGGGGGGACAAGGTAAAAATGAATTATATAATTCTAAAAATATAATTAAATAAATTCAACAAATTCAGTCAATTTATATAGGTGGTTTAGACCATGAAACTAAACAATTTTCCCAAAGAAACATGGGTCGAAAAGTGGAAAAAAAATTCGACCCTCCTATAGAAAACTACCAGATCACGTGGTCGATTTCGTATGGAAAGTCTAAATTTTTCTTTTCACTTTTGGACCAGTGTTTCTTTGGGGAAGTTGTTTACTTTCATGGTCTGAACCACCTACTTAAATTTGGCGGAAGATCCAAAAATAGCCCTGTGATATTAAATAGGTGCTAATTATGAATATTGACCCACCTTCGCTTATCTACCCAATGTTTTATATGTCTAGTGCAATAAAGAATTTTACAGGTATTACCCACACCATCTCGTCACAGTTACAAGTATTTTATAACATTATTTTTTGGACTACGAGATATTTTCTATTTCCCATCGCTAGCCCGTCTGTCAGAAAGTCAAGCTAACGAGTCCAGGGTATAGTCGACTTAGTTCAGACTATGTCACATTATGACAGTCGTTCGTCGCGTATTACATTTTAGTTTGGGACGAGACTAACAAACTGCACTTACTATCAGTGGAGTGGGCACAGGGGTTTGCGGCGCGGCGGTGTGTCGGCATCGAACCGACTAAAACCACACGGTGTGCCACTCTGCGCCTGAGACGGGAGAGATCCGGGAACCGCTTTCTTACGCCTATATATATTTAGAAAACAAAAATGAGAATTAAATAAAAAATACAAATTGGAGGGAGCACAAACACGACAATACGAACTAATCTTATTTAATTTGTGCAATTAAAATAAAAATTAAGTCACATCAAACGATTCTATAGTTCCAAATATGATTAACGGGCAAGAAATCACGAATTACACAACAAATCAACAGTAAAACAAATTTACAACGAAATTATACAACAAAATATGGCTGACGTATGCCGTACGACCTATCAAGAGACGTCCTTACCGGGCGCTGTCCAAACAGCAAGAAGGCGGACATAGCTAAGCACCGTGTCTGTATAGGTTCGCACTACATAGTGTATTGGTAAAGTAGCGAGATATCTAACAATATATATATATATTAAAATGTACAAGTAATAATACTGTAAACGCAGTAATATGCAATAACAACATGTTCATTTTGTAAAAATAGTAAACTGTGCAAATAAAATTCTACACGAAGCAAATGTATATAATGAAAGTATATATAACTAAAGCATTTAGTTGATAATGAGTAAATTTTAATTCAGGAAATCCATTTGTATGATAAATGCGAGCTATTTAGTGCAATCTGTACTTGAAGAACGAGTGATACACAGTATTAACTAACGTTAGAGCTGAAGTTTACCTTTAACCTAGACAATGAGTATTACTGAATTTAATTGTTAAATTAACCTTATAAACCCGACATTACATTTTATGGTAATGGACTGAATATGAATAGTTATAATAAATTTGTTAAACTTCTTCAAAAGAAATTCAAGAAAGTCGAGAAAAAAAATAGAGCTATTTGTGTAATAAATAAAATGTCTACTGATAATTTAAACCTACTTAGAATTTATTGGGATGTTCATAGACGTTATCTCGTGATCATCTTTTTAATGTTCGGACATCTAACACAGAACGCCATCTAGTCCTAAACTAAGCGGAGCTTGTATTATTGGTACAGACAACTGATATAAATACATATATTTACTTTTCTTTTTTGTAAATACATACATATCATGCATAGAAACAATCGTTTGAAGATCACACAAATACCTGATCCGATTCGGGAATTGCACGTGTGCACACAATCTAACGCTACGTATATATTTCAGAGTCAAAACATAATTTCAAAAAAACTTAGCAGTTCTGGTATATGTAGAATGTGTTAGTTATAGTCGTAACTCTCGATAGAATTTCTTAAATTTGTAGCTTTTCATTTTTATCATCAATATTCATTGCTTCAAATTAAAAATTGTCTTAAACTTTAAACGTTCGTTAATTCAGTGCCACCGGCTCGTCACAGAGACGTAAAGTGGAATTTTAATGCTGTACTACGCATTCAGTGCTAATGGCTTCTTGAGAGGACAGACAGACAGAGCGCACTGTAAATAGTGTCTCCACAGTTGCTCGGCCCTCGACATGCAAATATTATAGCTATGATTACACAACTTACAACTCAGATTATGCAACGAAATCTTTTGAATAACAAATAAAATCTACAATGTTTTTAAGTTATTAATTATTAGAGGCTTAAATACTTTTGTTGTTTTTTTTTATTATAGATGGATAAATAGAATATGGCTAAGAATGTACAGTATAGACTAAAAAATTGTGATACGATACGACGCATTAATGCAATCTGCGATATTTTCCAGACAGATAATAATGTATATTAGATTCCATTACGAAGAGAAGGTTCCATTACGTAGTTTAACTAAGTTAACTGTTACAATACTTTTGAATCATTCATTAATACTGATTTCTGCAGACTATTATTACTTAAAGTTTTTATTGAATCAGAGCAGCGATAGCTTCTTGTATAGTCTTCAGTTCTATAGATATTTGGACGTAAAATTTTATCATGCCATGCAAAACCATACAATAACCATAATTCGACCCATTCGGTGCCATCTAATATTTGTTATAGTCAACCCAACTATTCACAACCCTACATTAAAATCAAAGCCATAAAATTTTCACAAAAAGCGTGTATTCATACCAGAATTTATGACAACGCTGGTACATTGGTTACAAGTGTCTTTACTTTTGGTACTGAAATTATTAATAAGTATTTGACTGTCTTCCTCTATTCCTTCTGCTTTCTCTAAGGTACCATTCCGTTATAATTCTGGTCCATTTTTCTTATTTTTCTCTCATCATATGTCCTGCCTAGCGCCATTTTAATTTTCTGTTGATTGATTAAACTTTTCTAAGCTTAGTCTTTCCTTTAATCTTTTTTAATTGTATTTTATTCCTTCTCTTCACCCCAATACGCACTCTATCCCATTCTGACATATATTTGGTTGTTGTTTAGTTTAGACAGATAACCATAATACGGATATTTGTGTTTCAAAAATTTTAAAATTTAGGGTAGCTTACATACAGGCAACACATAAAACATACAAAAAAACAAAAAGAAATAGTAGCGATCCATATAACCTACACAAATACATATACACACTGAAATATATATGTATTCATATACATACAGACTAATATACATAAAACATAATTAAATCATAAATATTCACTATGATAAGTAGTAATCCTTCACCAGCTTTTTGAACATATTCAAGGTTTTCGCTCGCTGGATATTATCTGGCAAGTTGTCCCAAAGCCTTACCGCTCGCACAGTAAAAGACTTGTCTGCAAACTGAGTGGAAAGTGCTGCCATTTCAAGTTTTAAATTCTCCGATGACCTCAGGTCAATGTAATATGTACTTTTTAAGATTTGAAAACGTTCTTTGAGATTTGGGGGTGTGAGGATGAAACAGAACACTGTATAAAAGAGTAAGAATATGCAGATTCCGGCGAAAGCGTATTAGTAGCCACTTGAGCTTAGAACGAAACTCTGAGATATGATCATATTTACGTAATCTAATGCATAAGTTTTGAAGTCGCTCAAGTTTGTTCAATTGGTCTTCGGTGATGTCCAGATAGCTGCTATCGCCATTGTCAAGAATGGGGAGTAGAAGTGATTAAGCGAGCGCAACTTTAGTATTAGGAAATTCCGCAGCCTTTGCAGAGTTCCTGCTGCAGCAAATAGTTTACGACTTACTTCCCCGATCTGAAAGTTCCAGGATTGGTATTTATCCATAAAGATTCCCAAGTTTTCACCTTATCACTATATGGAACAACCGTGCCACTGCAACACACAACTGGAATCTTGTGAAAGTTAAATTTGCAGTGCAACCTGGAACTACCCACTATCATGACTTATATTTTGGTTGGGTTTATATTTAGTCCATGCTCCCTACTCCAATTGCCAATTTGAATTAAATATATTCTAGGACTCAATTAAATATATTCATTGTGAGCGCTGCTTTTGCACTTACGACAGATAATTGCTGTGGCATTTTTTCTAAGATAGTCAGGCATCCGGAGAAAAGGATTAAATAATCAGCGAATCTCAAATGACTCAGTTAGTCTCCGTTTACGTTAAGTCCAAAATCATCCCAAGCCAATCTCCTAAATATCATCTCCAGCACAGCTGAGAATACCTTCGGTGAAATAGAGTCACCTTAACGGACGACTTTTCCTATCGGGAACTCTTTCCCTGACCTTTCCAGCTTTATTCGTGCTGTGCTTTTCCCGTAGATGAATTTTAGTATGCGTATGTACTTTTTATAGACCCCTTGCTGTTCTAATGCTTCCCATATGTGGTAGTGTTCCAGGGAATCAAATGCCTTGTTAAAGTCTACGAAACCCTAATAATATGTTTTATTGTGTTCCCTGTATTTCTGAAGTATCTAGTGTAGGACGTGTATGTGATCAATGGTAGAGAAGTTGCTCCATAATCCAGCTTGCTCCCTCGGCTAGTTTTCATCAAGAGTGTTGGTCAATCTAAACAATGGTATTGTAGAAAATACCTAATATATATTAGACATTAAGCTTATTGGCCTATGATTCTTAATATTTCTTTTGTCTCCTTTTTTGTGCAACAAAATTAGTACTATGGGATTTAGATCATAATTTCAATATTATAAAAATATTGAAATTATGATCTAAATCCTAGTTAATAAAATAATGAATATACATATACATACTTCTAAGTAGTAACCCTCATAAATTAAGGGGAAGTATTCTACTCGTTTTCACAAAGACCTTAAAATTACAAATTTTGTAATGGGCATTATAAGTGTTCCTCCATCAATCAATTAATTGAAAAATTATAAAAAATATTAGTTTCTGATTTATTCCGATATATTCACCCAAATATTTGATTTGATCTGGTTGACAAACTTGGAATTTCTAGGTCATATGGAACTAGGTTAAAATTTTGATGCATAGGTGAGTCACTGATAAAAATGACGATACTTGGACGTTAATATCTAAATAGCCATTTGAGGTGCGTTTATGAAATTTAAAGGAATGTGTATCTCGCAAGTCTACATGAGACATATTTATATATATGAGACAAATTTTATATGTGTATGTGAAATAGGTTTTGTGTTAGATCTGATACTGATCCCCACGACACAGGGAATCCTAGTGTGGAGTTTAGTGTATATCATAAAGTTGTAAACTTTAAATTATGAAAACAATCAATTATTATTATTATTAGTTATGAGGGTGTGAAAAGTAGCCCTAAATTGTTCCTGTAATATTACAGATGGTGCTGCTTGCCAGTTCTGTTAGCTTAACCTTGGCTTAACACGCTACCACGTGTCTAGACGTTCTTCGTAACTTCATTGTTCACGTACTTGATTGAGCAAAATGAGAAGGTAAAATTTTGAATTTTGAACAAAAACAGGGTCCATAATAACATCTTTTTTAACTTAAAAGTCAACAGATTGTTTTTTTCTTCACTGTTAATATTACTTTCTTCCAACTTACTTTAACATCAGACTATCGCATTTAACAGCTGGACATAGGCCTCTCCAACCAGACACTAATTAGTTTGATTCTCGGCTTCTGCTCGCATACAGCTCCTGCCAGCCCTATTGCGCAGATCATCACTCCATGCGCAAGCAACTTGCTTAACTGTCATAAATCATTTGCATAACTTTTACCTTTTTTTAACTTTTTCTCGATTTTTTTTATGTGATTTCCATTATACATCCATTAACTTGACCTATTTGTTCGGAACACAACATTTTTTGTAAATCAAAGACCATTGTCTTAAAAAACCTACAGTCAAAGAGATAAAAATAATTTGTAATTCCTTTTAACTTTGAGGTTCTCAATCATGTTTGTCATGGCCCTTGTAACAATAGGGACCAAACAGATTGAATCTAATCTGGGTCTGTTGATGTTTGTTTAACAAATTAGCATAGAATTCTAATTACAGATTGAAAATTCAATGAATGTAAATCGTATGAATAATGGACGCGTTCATTATTGGATAAGCGACATCTGTGTAATATGTTTGAAGGAGTCTGACACTTTTCGACAAACAATTGATAATAACTGCTTACTGTTGATGGTTTGTGTTGATTCCTTCACCTGAGTTATGTATGGGTACTTCTTATAATGTCAATCCTTCGTTGAAAAGCAATTAAATTGCATATAACTCCAGTTCAGCCAGTCCACACGTACGAAAGGATAACTTTCTTACTGGGTGTAATAATTGTCATATGGTGTATTAG
The DNA here is from genome assembly GCA_003709505.1 of Hyphantria cunea. Taxonomy (NCBI): domain Eukaryota; kingdom Metazoa; phylum Arthropoda; class Insecta; order Lepidoptera; family Erebidae; genus Hyphantria; species Hyphantria cunea. Next base: position 1,019,969 of record PKRV01001347.1, read on the forward strand.
GAAATGGTGGGGTAAATAGTTGGTAAATAACATGCAAAAACTAGAGCTAATAAGTATCGCTGTACCAAAACTTTCACAATCCTTAACATAAACACTTTGCATAATGCAATCTCGTATCGATTTAAAGTTTGAGTTGGCGGCAAAGTCAAATATTTAATTAACGGGATCAATAAGCGAACAGGAGATAACCACGTTATTAATATTTGAGCCAGCGCCACTACGGTGTGGTTGCGTTTTGTCTGCGTTGCGGCCGCGTTAAAGCAGCGGTTTTATAAGGAGGTTGAATTTAATAGGTCGTTGGCACGTAATTATTATTATACATTTTTTTATGGTGTGCAAACGAGAATACGTATCGCCTACTGGTAAGTGAATGCTGCTGCCCATTGACACCTGCAACACCAACGGCGTCACAAGAGCGATACTGACCCTTGGGGGTTGGGGAGGGTAATGGGGAGGGAGTCTTCGGTTTTCTCATTCACTCGGTAAAACACAGCGCAGGCGCTATTTCACACTTCTTTTCTGTGGGGCTCTGGTATCACTTCAGTCGAACCGGCCCCTGCATGCCGAAGCGTGGCTCTTCCACAGTATACCAATTAGGAGAAATCAGTAAGGAGTACATTAAAAACACTAAAAGTATTCTAAAGTTTTGTGGCGACTTCCACATACAGCGCAACAACATAAAAATATATAGGACAGCGCCATCTACCGAAGAAACATCGAACTACGGAGCAACGAAGAAAACTAAGAAACTACCAATCCTAAATCGCGCCATAGAAGAATTTAGAAAGATTAACTGTATTTAATTAGAACATCTGGTATAATTATGCTTACATAATAATATACAGGTAACTAACTAGGCTCAGTTAGGGATATTAATAAGCTTGTATATAGGGATATTAATTTGACTGTAACATAAATCAATGGCTTTGAACGATAGCCTTCAGAGGCTTGAGGCGTTATAAATTTTCTATCTAAACAGTCACAACAATACCCTCTGCTCTTAGATGCAACTTACATCATCACTCAATAAAAAGAGTGATATATTTCCATCACGTTACAAAAGCGCTTTCTGCTACACGACAAAACGCGCGACACGCGACATAAATCACTGACATACTGTCGTTTACCGTGTTTTTGTCGCACATTATACGTACACATTACACTTAAGATATTGTTGTGGATCGTTGAGTATTTCTCTCTTATTTTCCTATTATTTGGTGAGAAATAGGGAGAGTACTATGCTCCGCTGTACGGGTTTATGTGTGACTAAAATTATAAAGTTGGTGTCAACTCTTCATACTTTGATTTGTGACTGTTTTATTTACCTCTGAGATGCTTCTTTACTTTACTTCTACTGCGCATCTTTTTCATTCCTTGTCCAGTGTCTTCAAATATTTATGATCGGCTCTCTGTTAACACGAGCGTTGGCATCATTTAGCTTCGGAAATGTTATTATTTTGCAAAGTCAATCATCAGCCTATTAGAAATCCATTAAGATAATAAACTAGATGTAACAAGGGACCTTAAGATCTAAGTTTGTGTTTTTAGAACAAAATAATCTATGATATAAATAAACCCCATACTCAGAAACATTATCGATATAATAAGATAAGAATGATAAGATTAAGTAATTACTCAGTATGAATTATCTTATCTTATTTCCCTTGAAAGCGATTACGCTACCTTTCCGAAATAAATTTATTGTGTTTGCTTGACGTATTAACAAAGTAACCATTGGTTTTCTACATCATGAATAACTGAATGCACGAATGCTCGCGATAATAATTTGCCGTAATCAAGGCCTTGGGGAGCGAGACACATTTATAATTCATCATATTTATTCGTGTTGTGTACGTAAATGTTGTTGCAATGCATATGGGGAGTAGAAGGGCAATGAAGAATATGCAAACTGGGATAAAATGGTTAAGGGATATGAATATTTCATATTATTTTAATAGATACTTTCTTATCTATTTATATCCATACAAATCGAGAGTGAGTCTGTCTGTCTGACAACTGGCAGTCGGCTTAACTGTTGCACCGATTTTAAAGAAATTTGTCATCGAGATATTATGATTCTTGAGGAAGGACACGGACTACTTTTTATAGCCTAATAACTAAGATAAACACGAGCGGAGCCGTGAGTAAAATTTAGATAGTTCAATAAAAACAAAATGGAATATTTCTTAAAATTTTCTTTAATAAAATGTAATGTAGTCCTTTGATCTCTTAAGCGAATAAATTTTGAAGTTCCTTTAAGTTTCTGTATTCTACTTTTAATAAAAATGTGTTGTCCCATAAAATGTTGCTCATATTTTTAATTAGAGTAGAGTATCTACTAAGTCGTAAGCGGTTATATTTTGTAAATATTTGTGGTTACTTTGTGACTATGCCTTTTTATTAAAAAAAATAATAATTGCAAAAGTACTATTTTCTTTAATATTGATTCATTGACTGTTAACATTACATTAATTCTTGAAGAAATCTCGAGCTAATCATGCTTTTTTTAAATCAAGAATTCTTTTTTCACCGTTCACAAGAATTATTAAAATATTCATGTCATATTTGTAGCTCGCCTTTATCCCGGTGGTTCAGTCGAGTCGAGTGCGAGTCTCATTATATTTAAAAGCTGGTCTTTGATTTCGTAAAGAGGATCAACCGACCTGAATATTTCGCTTTTTCGATGTGTACATGTAATGGCATAACTTAAACTATAGTGTACAGACATTTGTACAGTAACTGATCAAAACGACTAAACTTTAAGGAACCCTATACTTTTACTGAGTACATTTTAAGCAATTTTAGCATCTTTAATTCTATACGATGTAATCACGGGTATTCTAATTCACATATATATACCTACAGGCTTTATATTTATTAGAAACTACCCGAGCCCCGCGGTGTTACTCGCANTCACACATATATATCATATAATCACGTCACACATATATATATATATATGATTTTTTCATTTTGACTACACGATTGGCATAGTGGTTTCAGTGGTCGCCACACTGATTCCTACTGCGCCAAGTGTTGTAGGTTCAAATCCAACATGGGACAACACTTTGTGTGATCCATAAATTGTTGTTCTAAGTCTGGGTGTACTTTGTGTCCGTTTCATGTATGTTTGTAAAGGTCCCTGCGACACAGGAATGTATATTCCTAATGCGGGAGTTGTCTTTTTTAAAAAAAAAAGTAATAATATTGATGACAACAACGGATTCACAAATCAATACCATAATATTAAAATATATCTAACAAAATAATATGTCAAAATTGAGACCATATTATACTGAAGAACTTATTTAAAAATGTTCAATACATTGACAAATTAAAACACAACGAGCTCGTTAAATTTGGCCACAAGCCCCGAAGCATAATCTGAACAAAAAGAATTTTAAAATTCATGAGTTTAGTTGTCCAACAATTTCTCTTCCGAATGCCGCTCTTTGTACGTAGCAAACGTGTGTCGCTATTAATACCCAAGGGTCCCAACAAAGGGGTGAATATCAATTTGGCACGTATCAAGATTTTAATAAACTGTGAGCCTTTAAGATGTCACTCCGTAAGAGACATACTCGGTGCAAAATGTGCAAATGTAAACGAAGGGACGCCACGTGCTGCGGCCCTATAAATAACGGCCGGGTCTTGTCTTATGAGCTCCTGTATCTAATTTTAGGTGTCCTGAAGCACACCTGAGGTCTGATTAATGGGTGCTTCTATTTCGTAGGGAATTTAAATAGCTGTCTGATGTTTGACGACATCTCTCGGGTCCCTTGATAATGTAAGGACATTTGTTCTAAGGGACGTATTTCATTGGAAATTGCATTAGGGTACAAGTTGAACAATACCGGTACTGTTAAATAAGATGTAGAGTGTAGGAACTGTGGACAAAAGTAAGTGGCATAAAAGCTTTTCGTTATTTATTAAGTTTTAATTGTCTCAGAAATAAAGAGCTTCATTGGACTGCATAATTGGCCTAGTGGTTAGCGGTCGCCTCGCCGTTTACTATCGCTCCAACTGTTGTAGGTTCAAATCCGACATGGGATAACACTTTATGTGATCCATGAATTGTTGTTTTGAGTCCGTGTTCTTTGAGTCTATTTTATGTTTGTTTGTAAAGTCCACCATGATACAAGATATATTCCTGATGTGGGAGTTGTCTTTTTGAAAAGAAAGAAAAAGAGGAATAGGGTTTCTGCTATGGAAAAGTTTACTGCGGTAGGTTTATTTGTATTCATTCCTTGAATCCGGCGAGTAAAGTTATTTATCAGCAGTCTTAAACTGTCTATTGCTGGACGCAAGCCTCTCCTTAGAAAAGAGGTGTTGGCCTTTGTTAGTGTATATTTTGTAAACGCAATATATGTCACCTAATGTTAATGTCATATTGGTTGTTTTTCATTTGTGATGTGTGGCAACACCGCTCTTGTACGCTGTTCTGTGTGTGTCGAAAGTTATCTCCACTTGTTATCAAAATACATCTCGGTTTATACTAATAATTAGTTTTCTTTATGCCCAAAACCCATCAGCCTTCTGTACCACGCTGACCAGACGCGTTGGTATATGGTTAGTTTCTGGTTTCCCTTCTCTTTGCATTGATGTTGTCCTGCACAGGTCAGAATAAAACAATCAGAAGGAAGGTATAGACGACGCTAAGGTTGAATGAATTACATATGCGTCACGTGTTAAAGTATTTAAAAATACAACTACATATATTAATACATGTTTCTTCAAATTATAGTGCACACTATTTTTTAATGGAAAGTAGTTGCAGAAGTATCAAAAATTCATTTATTTTCGTATTACAATACATTCTACTAATATAAAAATACAACAGGGAAAGTTTGTAAGTATGGATAGATGTTGTTACTCTTTTACGTAAAAACTACTGAATGGATTTTAATAAAACTCTACCGTAATATGATTTATATATCATCAACATCAACAACCCATAATTACCACTAGTACCCATAGTACCACTGCTGGGTTGGGGTCTCCTCTCAGGAGACGGTTAAGGCTATACGTCCCCACGCTGGCCAAGTGGAGGTTGGGGACTGGCAAGACAACGTTGTGGCTACGTAATCTTACCGTTGAATGTTTTTAAGCCGCTCAAAGGCCTCCAACTAAGCTTTACGACTGTTATCGAATGATAACAACCGGGACTCACTGCTTAACGTTACCTCCGGATCAAGGAGATGCTCATGGTAACATGCCACTAACGGTCACCCATCCAGGTAGTGACCGTGCCGTCGATGATTACCCTCGGTGATTGTTTCTCATCACCGAGTGCAACTGGGCTGTGAGCGCCTCTGTTTTTATATATTCTCTATATTTCTCTGGGTTTATATATACATCAGAATAACACATTACAAGCTAAAATTTATAAAGATATAATTCACACAATATCTTTGTACCGTGGGTAACACCGCGGGGCTCAGCTAGTATTTTATTAGTTTGCGTATGAGGAGTGAGTTTTTAACTTTATAAAGCCGTTTTAAATTAACTGAAAATAAGTCGAACCTAACTGAAAAGTTGGGTGTTCCTTCCGCAATTACTTGTTAACAGCAAAGTTTGACATTTGAGGCAACGTGTGGCAAACATATTCGAATTTAGTACTACAAATTTACTTAAACATTTAAACTTCAACTTTACTCTATTTGAATGTATATACAGCACAGAAAATTCCCTAAAACTTTTATTGTCATTACACTACTTTATGTCCGAAGAAGCAGTAATCGTTTTTAGCCTAATACATAGCCTATGGCCCTCACAAATCATGTGGTTTTTTATAAGTGAAGGGATTCACAAAATCGATAACGTAGTCGGTGTCTACAAACCGTCTTACGTTCAAGTCGAAAGTACTTGAACTTCTTTGGAATAAATTGGCAGTACAAACACAACTTTAGCACCTATGTATTTTATACCTATGTATAGTATTATCATGTATAGGCGCCAGTAGCAATCGGTGATTAGAAACAATCAACGAGGGTAAGCAATGACAGCGCGGTCAGTACCTGGATGGGTGACCGCTGGTGGCATGTTACCATGAGTGTCTCCGTGATTCGGAGGTCACGTTAAGCAGTCGGTCCCGGTTGTTATCATAGGATAACAGTCGTGAAGCTTAGTTGGGTGCCTTTGGGCGGTTTAAAAACACCCAACGGCAAGATTACGTAGCCACAATGTAGTCTTGCCAGTCCCCAACCTGCAATTGGCCAGCAGGGGACGTATGGCCTTAACCCTTTCCTGAGAGGAGACCCGAGCCCAGCAGTGGGACATTATGGGTTGTTGATAATGATGATGATGATGATAGTATTATATGTATGTTATGTTATATTCGTATGTTTTTTGTAAATACACATAAATATTAATACAGTATATGTAGCGGTAAACTTATGAATATCATTTATATTTTTTGTACAATAGTTTTATCTCTTATTAGAAAATTGTATCTCTTTGCACCTGTCAGGTCTTATTTCTACATTACCTGAAGGTCGACTGTAAGAGAATGCCTCAAGGTATTAAGTCCGCCTTTGTACAACATGTGATATATGTTAATAAATAAAGAGATTAATAATGTAAAATAGATTCAGAGATAACCTCCAACAAATTCACAAACTTAACCTCCTTATAATATTAGTATAGATTAGAACATATTCCTAGAATGTAGACAGAAAGACAATCAAGTAGCAACAATGCATTCTGGAGAGGTTTTTACTTAAGATTCAAGGCTTACAGAAGCGCTGGTGCCAAATGTACTGGTGAGCCCAGACGTTAGCAGGACTCGTGCCAATTCCAAATGAACTTTATCCCAATTATTAGTCAGAACATGCTAGACTCATTTATTCTAGTGAAACATACAGTGCTTAGTGAAGAGACGAAATAATAGAGATCTTATAGTAGATACACATTAACATCAGACTTGAAATTTTGGAAATGTTTATTTATCTTCTACGGGATCGAAACACACATTTAATAAAAGCAAGCTGAAAGTAAACCGAATGAAGTAATCCTACGCAGACGGTACCCAAATCGCTACACCTGAACTTTTGAAGCGCGAGATAAAATGTCGAGACTAAATTACTTTCAAAACAAATGACATCATTACATCTATCTATATTTGCAACAAAACGTCGTTCACTCTATCACAGAGATTTCAATTAAAACATCTGATGCTCCAGTCTTGTCTCCAACCATCCGTAAATAGCAACAAATTACTGTATAATTGCAGTAATCCGTCAGTTCCCGACTATGACGAGGCAATCACTCCCCTGCCCCGGGCGACCATTTGCATCACGGTGAGAGGCTTGAGTGGGGGTGGACAGAGTTGCACTCTTGAATATTAATACGAGCTTGTGCCAGTATCACTTTGATATTTGGTAGTCTGATGTACTTTCAAGATGTTTCGTGTTTCTGTCATGTAAATCTATATAATTCTGTTCGCCATGTTTGCCAGGCTTATTGTTTCAAACTGTTTGCTTCGCTTTGCTGAGAGAGAAAATGGCATTTGAAAAACATATTCTAATATGAGAAACATAGGTTTAGATGTAAATGTTTCCAATCCCTAGGGTGATTTATTTTTGAAGCATTGCAGACACAAATTGCATACGAAAATCATTGATTGCTACGTCAGAGGTCTAGGATTCGTTTCTAAGCTAGGTCAAACCATTGTGCACAGTGATTTCTTGTGTCTACTTTGGAATCGGACGGCCTTGTATAACATTGATTAAAATATTATTATATTTGCTCTGTATTTTATTTCCCGTTTTAGAAGGATAATATATTTTTGTCCAGCATGCTACAGTAGAAACAGTAGATGGGCGATCGAGATGTAAATTTTAGAAAAACACGATTAATTTGGCAGATATCGAGAATGATAAGCCTTTTGAAGAAAGATTTGTAAAATGACTATTAAGCAATGATTACTTTGGTCAACTGACTGTCTAGGTAGTAAATCCCGTATTAGTATCCAGTTTTAATTGTTTTTTTTATTCGTAATTCTACTACTATTTTTAAGGTAAAAATATAATAAAGAAAGCAGGTCGTTAGGTATTAAAGTAAGCTCATAGTAGATCGTGGTTATTTTTCGACGTAGAATTTGATGCGTGCGATTATGATAAAGCTTAGATTTGATCTTATCATTATGTTTATATTTTTCTAACACTTGTTTGTGATTTAACTTTTTCCCGAATTTCAAAAGCAGTTTCTTCGAAACCACTGTCTGAAATGCTCGAGAATTAACGTTGGTTATTCAGTTCATACAAACGTGAGGTATCGCAATTGTAGTGATGTAATTAAACAAGAACAAAGCGAATAAAAACAGTATAAAAGAAGTTCAGCTAATAACAGATTTTAGTTTTCCTTATTTCAATTTCCTGATTACAGCAATTTAAGAAATTTTGTGCTTCAAGGTAATAATAATACTCTGTAAATTTTTATTGACTACGGAGCACTTAAATTATCAAAATAATATCAGCAAAATTGTATGGCATATTTTAACCAGAAACATGTTCTGTTTATACAAGAAAAATAACGAGTGCATTAACACATTTGAAACATTTTAAACCAAACTCTCAACCAAGTGGTTTTCTATTTAACTTAAAAAACTTCATAATTAATCTCTCCGAGGTTCACTTTGAACTTTGCACTCAAATATCTGACATAAACAGATTGCTATATGCTGAAAAAGGAAAAGATCCGTTGTCGATAAAAGCCACGGCGTGTGTCGCCCACTAATCCAACGAGCGCTACTGGCTCAAGTTGTTAATGAATTAGAAGCTTCGGGTATTGAGTTACTTACTTAAATAGGAAAAAGATTACTGGCGATAAAACCAATACAGGACAGGATGATGAGAAATAAATAGTATCTTTGTAAGCGGTGGGGGTGTGTCTATCAATTGCAATGGGGTACGCATATTTCTAATCACACAAATATATTTCGGAATGTACACATATAGAGAAAATGGAGTGTCTGTTTTTAATTTCAAAATAGTGTTTTTACCAAATGCATTTGTAAGGTTATACAATACTTACGTCAGTGAAAAAAATTTTTTTTTTAATTTTATCTGTCCGTCTTTCTGTCTGTCTGTTTCGGCTAAACTTTAGAACGGCTCAAACAATTTTGACAGAACTTTCACTGACAAATGACTAAGACTGATGGCTTGAGGAATAACTTAGGCTACTTTTCTTTTAGCGTGTATTCACGGTAGTTAATGTGAACATAGAATAACAACTGCAGGAAACACCGCGGGGCGGAGCTGAAATATACGTATCATAGTCGAAATATATTACAACAAGCATGATGACAGTAACAAAGAACCACAAATATTGCGTATTTATTTCATAATTTTATCATTATTTCAAAAATTATAAAATTTATTTTCATATTTAGAGCGACATTAATAGTTAATTAACAAAAATAAAATACAAAACCTTATGTTAATTGAGCACCAATTAGAGCGAGTTACGTCACTTATGTATAAAGATCACTTTGTTCGGCTATAATCAACGATCACTACTGTTTTTGAGAGCTATATTTGACATTGGTAGACAAATAAATGGTGACGTCGCGTCTGCGACGTATCTTAAATTTTGAACTGCAATTTTTCTTAAGAAAACTTTGTTTTTCGGAGAAATATAACTGTTTTTGACAATAGGTGATACTTCCGAACATCATGAAACACTTTTTCAAAAGTATTCATCTTCAGGTTAAATAGCCAGTGGTATTAATTCTGTTGAATTTTTGGTTTATATATTTTTGTGCCAACCTCAGTAGCTCTCATTGAGGCCATAAGCAGTCTAACGCCACAGGGTTGTATAAAATTGACTATAGTTCGCTTTATATACTACTTATGTATAGAACTTGTCCCCCCCTTACAGAAGTCTCGAGAGCCACGGCCAGCCCATTCATACCGAAGCGGTGTAATACGACGGCCTCACAGAATACCGGTGTCAGACAGCGCTTACGCGGTGTTTCGCAGGGTGAGTGAAGATATCGGTGGCCCATACCCAATTCCCTAAAACGAGCAGATGTATTGCCTGATACGTCCGCTCGTTTTCGTCAATTATCGCAATTTAAAAAAAAAGTTATACCGATGTAAATATGATAAGCATATTATTTATTTCAACAAAGTCTATTTTTAGTTAAACAAACCTAGTTTTAGCCAACCTTTAACATTTGAAACTTCATTTGGCCGAACAAAACTTATTTTTTGTGATTTTGATACTTTAGGGGAATTAACGCCAATATCGCTAATAATTAGATTAATAAGGCAGTATATAAGTTATATACTTATATATAATAAGTACATACTTAAATAATGTAACTCTATGAGATTTTTTTTCTGTATTGGCCTCAAAATGAATACATTACACAGAAATAGGGTATTTGCTGTATATGAGAAAAAATCTAAGAATATATTATTGAATATCTTAGTCAAAAAGCAGTCGGAAAATGTGAATTTTAGTTCATAGATGAATAAAATATTGTTAAATCCGTGTTCATTATTTTAATCTGTTCTTTAACGCCGTGAAATTGTAGCCGCCATGTTATAAGTTAAACGGCTTTGTAAACCAAAGTGTCAACTGTCAACTGATCGAATGATTACACGTCCCACTCATGTCAATATCGCAGAGCAATATGGCGTCCACTGCGTCCAGCGTTTTAGACAAATTACGCGCTAAATTTGAAAATATTAATTTATTTTTATTTAACTAAACGGTCAATAATTTTCAAAAATGGGTGTTATACCCTATTCTGAATTTAAGTAACTTCTGACATCCAATAGCGCTAGCTACTTTGTGTTTGCGTACCCCATTAAGTAATCGTGTGACGAATAGACCAAGTTAAAAGTGCTCTGATGTATGGCCATCCAACTGATATTCACGTGCCATTTGATATTATAATGCTGGTTGGTATGGGGGACTGTGATATCGAGGGATAATGAGACTATACTATATGAATAGCACGCAAAGTGAGAGCGTTTCAGACCATTTGGATCAACCAGAAGAAATCTCTGTAAGCACGCACACACTTAACAACCCTTGAGCTGCAATTCTTATTGTCATTATTCTAAGAAACGTATTTTCTCTTTTCTATTTAACCTCTCTGACCTGAATTATTTTAACTCTTGTAAGGAGCGAATTATAATAGATATTTAATGTAGATAATATGTGGATAGTTGAGTGTAACTATATTGAAATACAATTCTTAAATTTGTTTATTATATTCCAACTGCAATGTATTTAAGATTTTTGTTGTCCTCAATTGTGTGTCAGTAAGGGTTGACAGTCGGGTGACGTCGTGATCTTGAATCGACTCGATTCGATCATTTATCCTACAGAAAACCACATTTGATTCCGACAGAGTCCTGTCTCGACACATAACGGTTCAATCTAAATTACACTAAAGTCACAATGAAATCTGTTGTAGTAAATAAAATTGGAGCGTCTGTTTGTAATATTAAAATAACCGCTTTTTACTAAATATATATGCATGTGTTTACGCCACATATACCAAAATATCCATATCAGCCCCCAACCCACACTTGGCCAGCGTGAGATGTATGGCTTTAACCCTCTCCTGAGAGGAGACCCGATTCCAGCAGTGGGACATTGTGGGTTGGTTTTGATGATGATGATACCAAAATAACGTTTTTTTCAATTTTTCTCTTTTTTTTTTGTTTTTTTAAAAGACAACTCCCGCATTAGGAATATACATTCCTGTGTCGCGGGGATCTTTACAAACATCACTACCACTAGGCCAATCGTGTAGTCAAATCTCTGTCTGTTTATTTGTACCATCTGATCTCTGGAACGGTTGGACCGATTTTGACGAGACTTTAATTGTCAAAAAGCTGATAATATAAGAAATTACTTAGGCTATTTTTTTAGATTGTTTTGCCTCGCGGCGTTACCCGAGGTTGTTGTACCGCAGCATCACAAGGTTCAGTTATGTGTTAATAATAATAAATTCTTTCGGTGCAGGCGAAAAAAAGGAAAGATCTTCAAAAGACAGAAAAAAAGAGAAGACCCTTCTTTACGAAGGAAAATAACGTAGAGAGTAATAAAAAATATCATGAAATGGAATCCACGTGCTCGCTTCAATTATTTTTTATATGCATAGCATATGAGTGCGTATACTTAAAGATGTTTTGTGTTGTCAAATAAAAAAACTAGAGACAGTAGCTTTAAAACGATTTTCAATATACTTTTAGTCTACAAAAGTCCATCGCAAAATTTCAGTATTACAACTATTAATTTATACTATTCATCCGCAGAAAATAAACTTTGAACATAGTTTCTCTGCGAATCCTATAAATTGTCATTCAGATCCTTTTCCGATATCAAAGGCATTTAATTCCATTATTCGAATGAAGTGTTCAACCAAAACCTTCACAAATTCATTTCAACTTTAATTTTAAACTGACAAGGCTTAATTTCGAATGTACTTAGTGACTTTAAACCACTCAGTGTTAATTGAGGAACTAAACTGTACGATGGCAGTTTGCTGTTGGTATAATTATACAAACGATTCAGTAATTATTATTATTGTTATGATGTTGTTATAAAGATTACAACTGTGATTATTGTTACGAGAAGAAGAACGGGTGTATATGAGTTTATTATTGGGGTGTTTAATTTCTTTTAAACTGTTTATATGGAATGTTATGCAATAAAAGCGATAACACAATATGTTGTTCTGCGTTGATAGACGTTTCGAAGTAACTGACTCATATAAAAAATATATATTAAACAGCAGAAAAGCATCGCCGTAATAATTGCGACATATACTAGGGTATTCAAGAATTCCCATATTAATACAAATGAGGATAAACAAAACGTTACATAAACTACCACAAATTACAAAGGACGAATCATCAGCGACTTGCATATGTAATGAACTAACCGCGTGGGTGCGACGCAGCCTCAGGCGCTAAAAATGAATTTTAATGGTCACTTAAACCCGAATAATGAAGACAGCACGCTGTATGGGCGACTGCCTGCCCAAGGCTAACAATCCCCTGCTATTTTCTATTTTATGTTTGAAGTTATTTTGCAAAGGGTACGGTTTAGAAGTTGACGTGAGCCTGTGTAAACTTTGTCCCGTCTGTCACAGATACTCCCATGCGAAGCAATTATGTTACGACACGACTTTTACTATCGTAAAATTTGTAATGGTTGTAATCATTTGAATTTCGGTTCTTATATATAGCACATTCATTATTCTTACTGACGAGTTGGCGTGTATACTTTATATTGAGGAAACACATTATAACGACCTTCTAATCTTTTTAGCCGACTCCAGAAAACGAGGAGGTTTCTCAATTCGACCGTATATATGTATAACTTGTTTTTAAAGTATTTAAATATAAATGAAACAAATTGTTCAACAATTTAAATATGTATACATTTACAGTAGCAGTATTCTCTACATAGCAAGGAATCGTTGTAATACTATTCCTTTTGTATAGAGGTGATTGAAAAAATCAGCAGAGCGCAATATCAAAACAAGCAAAATAGAAATGATTCTCGAAATCAATTTGTAAGAGGATTCGAACAAACATCATGTTATGAATATAATATAAGACCGCAATATTTTACCGACCCGTATTACAAAGAGAAATATTTATAAATAAGTATCTGTTTCATGTGCGTTCGGTCTTTTTCATAACACTTTAATTGAAAATGTTAAAGTTAAGTAAGCAAAGATGTAGGTATAGTAAAGTAATATTAAAACTTAAATATATGTATTTACGTATTCCAAATCTATAACAGAAATTCAAATTTAAAATATTCATTAGTCTATCCCCATGTACTAAGTGCTAAATAAAGGCTTCCTAGAAGAGTACCAACTATCCTGGACTTTAGGAGCACATATACCTTACCTCATACATACATTGACAGTCACTTTTCTACAACAAATTTTATATTATTGGCATTCTTAGTGATGACTGCAGATACTGAAAGTAAGCTTATTGAGAAATTACTTAGTTTGATGTAACCATCACAAATATTAATAAAATATTTTAATTCACAACACAATGTTGCAAAAAAAATAGACTGCATAGCAGCACTCAACGATGTCGATAACAAGATTCGGATGATAAATTCGCATCAAGTACCGTGACGGGTTGACGCGACCCCCGTCACGCCATTGTCGTATTGACGTGTCTGACAGCTCATAGCGGTGGAAGGGTTACGTGTTATTCACCGATGTTCGATTTTTGTTACGCGTCATGATTCGCAGCACTTTTTAGGATATTTTGTATTATATTGTTGTTATTCATAATATATACATTTTTTAAATCAATTTGATGTAGATATTTAACATATTGATAGAAAAACGAACTATTATTTATTTATTACTTATTTATTTGTCTTTACTGTATATACATAGTTATCTATCTATATATCTATTATGCACATTTTACCTGTTGTAATTACGCTTAATTCGTCTAAAATTTAAAATGATTTATTGAAAAATTTTGTCAGTATTAAATTTGACGAAGACTAATAACACAGCAGAATTAAGGAGTGTTGAAATAAAACTGATCTATGGAGCATCGGCGAGCGCGTGGGTGGTACCAGGCGCACAGGTGCCCGCGATTTGAATTTTTAACAGCTACTGCCATTACCGCGCCCTGTCTGGACCGCTAAATACTTGAAACTCTAATTGAATAAACGTGTCGTGAATTCAGTGTAATCGGTGATGGCACCAATGAGACGGAGGATGCCTCGCAATCCGATTGTCCGAACTTTTAAATTTATTTAGATTGGCGAAAGGATTTTCGAATATCCAACCACCCCCCAACGCCTGTCCTCATCCGTCCCCGACGTCGTAACAAGCTCCTTGTTCTAACTTTTGTTGAATACCAAAATATCAAATAATTCTGCTGGTTGCGTTTGTGTAATTACTTCGGTGTATTTTATATCAGCTCCAAGCGTGACGAAGAAATTAACATTTTAATAATTCATTTGTTACGTTTTGTTCATAATTCATGTTATAATTTGCTGTCAGAATTCTATATTGTTGAAAATAGATTAGGGAAGGTTTGTGTAAATGTTCTGAATAAATTACGATTTCATAGTTGTATTATTGAACATTAAGACAAGTTAGTTTAAGAACCGATTTCCAAATTTAGTTTCAAAGTATAAAATATATTCTATATAGTATCAACATGGTCTGTCTATTTTTACCCGACTGCGAAAGAAGGAGGGTTATGTTTTTCGTCTTAGTCGTGAGAGTGACATTGGGTAAAACAAAATTCAAAAAAATATAGGCTTTTTTTAAATAAATCATTACATAATCAATATATTATGATCCAGTTTTTATTTAAAAAAATACACTATAATATACACTAATAAATTTTGTCACTTCCATAAGTCCTCTAGTGAAAAGTTTAAATAAATGATTATCGTTTAACGAATTCTATGGAGTAAAGCCATGGTGACTCCAAGCTCCATCTTTTTTAAACTAATCTTAGGCTTTCGCTCGAAGCGTTCGCCTCGTCATCCGGAAAGTGAGTAGTAGATCTACATAATTGCGGAGAAACGGCTCTACATCGTTCGTCCGATGTCGGTATTTGTATTCAAATCTGTGACCAAACCGCTGTTAACCGTGCAAACGGCGGTGGGCCTCTCGTACCCCCACCATTACCGTAATCTCGAAGACTGAGATAATGGTTTCCTCTGGTCCCCCTCGCTCCGCTCGTACCCTGGTCTCGTCCGAATGATGTAAGACGACAACTTTAATGAGACAGTTACAATGCCTTTTGTACGCATTAGGAATGCCGAGACCCAGTGCGACGGTTAGACCGCACTTGTTATCTCTGAAGTGATGTGTTGGGTGTCCTTAAAGTTAATTGAGCTTAGAATTAAGGTCTTTAAGTTTACTTTGATGTACATCCTCTCAATTCGCTAAATCTTGTTAATAATAATCAACTTGTTTTTTCTTATTATACTTGACCAACGTATATTGTATAGCACTTGAAAATACGCAATCAGATAATTCTTCAAAAATGTGCTGATAAATATTGATTTGTTAGAATATATTTCAGTAACAAAATGAAACATGTTGCGGGTCTTCGTAAATGGTCGATCGTTAGGTGCTCGCCCGATAAAGCGACCGCTGCAAGAGGTCGGAATGTCGACTTCAAAAGGAACTATATACTGCATAGCTAGCCAAGACCGCACTCTGAAATACTACGCTTCTTTGATAAATTTCACAGTACTCCTTTAATATGTGTACGTCCTTTAATATGTGTATCTGTTTATGGCATAATAGATATTTGGGCCGAAGGAACTGTTACCCGCATTACAGTAAAAAATACATAATGATTTACTGTAACAATAAATAAAATATCCTAAAAGTATATCATCCTCTAAAAACAAAAAAATATAATAAAAATCTATTTCTGAAATTCAACTCTTTGAGATTAAGTGAAATCTAAGCGAATTTGTTTAGAAAAGAAGCAATATGAAGCAAATAAAGTCATCAACACGCCTGCTGCGTAGAAGTTGACCTCGTCATTCCTGATACCAAATTCTGGAAGAATTATGGAGACGATATATATTACAACTATTTTTGTGACCATCAACAAATGTAATGGGTTACGTAACGTCCTTTTTAATGGTATTATTATATGTTATAAGTAAACTAAAAAAGGAGACGAGTTCTCCGACTCTAAGGCCGCGTTTTCAAAATCAGCGTGAAGCGGAGCGGCAGCGGCAGTGGAGCGGGCAGCGGAACGGCAACGCTAACCGTTTTTGAAACCAGTGACCTAGGCAGCGGGTGCTAGAGGAGTTTAGTGTTGTGTTAGGAGAAATTATACCTAGTGTGATACGGATGACATATGGCACATAAAAATAGTAGTGATTTCAAATAATTAATGAAATCGATCAATTTTTGGTATTTTATTTTCAATAGGGCACCTACTTATATATTAGCATCATAAAAAAGTATCTGAAATTATTTTTCTAAGATCTTATAATCCAGCCCAAGTCGTAATTTCAAACACAATCATTTGCTATAATTGATAAATTAGAGGGCTATAAGGATGCTGTAGTCATTCGTCCATAGGAGATCACAGAAAGCACAATGAAAAAAAAGTCAACCAAGCGAAGGAAACTACAAGTAATAAAAATGATTAATAAATTTAATAGAAAAAAATATTTATGATTGTATTTTGCACAAGCATTACTAACCCGCTCTGCTAGGAGTATGCATAAGTGTTCTGTGAGTGTTGCGCCGCTTGGTAAATGATTGCATCCTTTTTAAAATGTATTCTCAATTAAGTGAATCTGTAATTCTTTATGAGAATAAATTTTCTTAAACCCGAAACCCGATAATTAAATAAATTTGAAAATATCACAACATTGACAGATTTAAAAATCATTAATCATAGCCAATAATAGGTGATTGTTATTTTATTCCATCCCTATTTAACACCGCTTGAATAACTGCTACCGCCCATGAACACCTATAACTCCAAGAGGCGGTTTCGTTTATCGCTACAAGGAATCCTGTTCAACAATCGCCTTTAATAATTGATTTATTATATCTTTTATTGCTTAGAAATGAAATCAATAATCTGTTACCTATTTTTTAGCCTGTTTACTGCTTTTCATTTGCAACGCAAACCCAAAGGCGAAACACAGACCAGGGATAGATAACGATCTTAAGGATAAACAAAGGGGTGGGTATTTTTTGCGGACTGCCTCCATTCACCCCTCGTTCGTAGACAGCAGGCAGATGCTTAACTCTGCACCATCATGGAGATTTTATTGGCGATCAATTATCTTAAGAGCCGCGCTAATAAAATCTGAATTTCTTTACTTATTAAACCTAACTGGGGAATATATATTGCTCCACAGTTTAGACACTGGTTGGAATATAAACTTTTAGAAAGCGGTTTTTTGTAAACCATGTCTGAGTTGACCAAAGTGATTATTTTCGTGTATATATGTATATATATATATATGTATTGAATAAATTGATTTTTGGATACAGTTTGAAAGTATAGGGTATAACATTGGTGAGAGTATGAGACGAAGGTGGAAACACACTGGCGATTTTGATTTGCAAGTACCAATGGATGGTTACAGGCATGTACCATCGCGTGATTTGTTTACTCATGTGTAGCCTGGATTATAAAAACATTATATTTTATAAAAAGTTATTAGCATATATTATGTACTGTTTGATTGTACTAGGAAACTTTTTATAGTTCGCTAAGGATTATACTGTAGCATTATTAAAAAGAAGTATAACTTTTGTAGAACTACACTGTCGTTTTGAGTGTACAAACTCACTGGCTTTTTTTTTTCTCAGACTAACCGCCCACGTGTTTGGCGTCCTTATGAAACCTGATTCTCTGTCTCATTCCAGTCTATCAGTTATGCCTCTCGCACTGATATGCCCCATACTATTTCTTTTATACTTCCATCCACATTCATTCGTACATTCTTTTTTCTGCTACTTCACTTATATCTTAATGTTACACTTGTAGGGAAATAATGCCTGCTCTTAAATCCTCTCCAGTCTGGGTTCCGTCCTGGGCACAGCACCACTACCACCCTAATCCACATTACGGAGGACATCAGATCTGCTATGGAGAGCGGTGAAGTTACCGTACTAACACCCATCGACTTCAGTAATGCATTTAACACCGTTGACTTTGACGTTCTGCTGTCTATACTGCGCTCTTTTAAAATATCTCCAACCGTAATTGACTGGTTTCACAGATCCACTAGAAAGTTCTAGACTATTGTTATTGGAAGCTCTCGAATAGTCACCAAAGTTGACTGGACAAAGTTGCCAAAAATAATTTGCAATAATACACCTATTCCATTCAGTGACAAAGTATAGAACTTAGGGATTTACATTGACGGTACCTTATCCTGGGGTCCTCAGCTACAGGAGCTGAGTCGTTAAATGTTCGCTGCTGCGGGGTCTTTGCGCAGACTACGCAATTTCCTTCCTACGTCAACCATTGTGGGAGAGCCACGCTTCGGCATGAATGGGCCGGCTCGACCGGAGTGATACCACGGCCTCACAGAAAACCGGTGTGAAACAGCGCTTACGCTGTGTTTCATCGAGTGAGTGAGGATACCGGAGGCTCATACCCCAATCCAACGCCCCCTATCCCCCTCACCATCCCCTTACCCCCCCAGGCCGCCATAGTGTGGGTCACCATGCTGCATTGTTCTTTTTCTCATTGAGAATGGTGACCACCACTCTTGGATTCTGCTCATGCTTTCCATCAGGCAGGGCAGAGTCATTTTGGCGGCTAAAATATAAAAAAAAAAAAAAAACCATGACTCCAAAACTTATGTATAAAGTTCATATTTGGATTACACAAATATGATCACGTCTCAACCTATCGTAAACAGCTTAAGTGGTTACTCATCCGCCTTCGCCGGAATGCTCATATTCTTTTTCTTCTATATAACATTCTGTTCAATCCCTCTACCCCATGTTACCTTAAAATACGGTTTACCTTTCTACATGACTCAAACTCCAGATTATTGAGATCGTCAGGCAATCTGAAATTAAAAATGCCTGGACACTCTACCTAATTTTTCAACTAGTCCTTCTCTGTCCAAGCAGTACGACTGTGGAACGCCCTACCAGTCGCAATTAGACGTGCTAAGACTCAAACTGCTTTTAAGAGATTGGTAAAGAAACATTACCTGGGAAATAACAATAATCCATAGTGAACGGTTATTGTGGTCAGTTGGGTTACAGCATTGAATTCCAGGGTGTATCTAATACCTATGACTCTCGCTTATTATATATATATTACCTTATATCTATGTCACAAGTACTTAATATAATATTGTCATTCATATATGTTTATTATTATTAATATATATATTTTTTTCGTACTTACGTATTACACTTTAAGGCACCAGACACCACACCGTATGTCCGCCCAGTACATCTATTTATTTCCATCCCACGGTTGCCAGGAAGAGATTGCCGTTGAGCAATAAGGCCGCCAATTGTACTACCGACATACTTAGCTTTAAGTTATGTACTTAATTATCTGGTGTACAATAAAGCGATTTATTATTATTAATGTGACTCATAATATTTATTTCTATTATCTTAGAGTAGTCACATTCTTATTTATCTTATTCTATTACTTGTCTTATTCTATTGCATTACTTAATTGCTATTTATCATTACTATTATTTAAATGCTTACATTTATATTTATACAATATATAACTAAACATTTATCTTTTACCTATCTTTAGTACTTATTATTACCTTATTTGCTACATTTTTACAATATTCTAAGAACTTATCTCTAGCTTTTCCTAACATAATTTCGTATATTTTTTCTCTTTCAAGTTTTACATTAATTTTATTTTCTAAATTGAAACGGTCCACCGAAAATATGGGACACTCCAACAATATGTGGGGGACTGTTTGGTCCACATTTAGGTCACAGCTACACGAAGGACTCTCCCTACACCTGAAGCGGTTCAAGTATTGGGAGAACACCCCGTGCCCTGTAAGGACTTGCGTAATCACGCCTGTCGGTCTCACTCGTCTCACAACTCGGAATGCTTCTATAGCGTTCGGAAAGAACATTTTCGTCACGGAGGCAGTCTCGCCAGACACATATCTCCGATTCCACTCATCAAGCGAATCCAAACGGATTTGACGCTTGATGTATGAAACCGGAAATCGGTCATAGTCCGGCTTCCTCCGTGACGACAATGCCGCCTCCTTCGCCAATTCGTCTGCACGCTCGTTCCCCGGATGTCCTGCATGTGACTTTATCCAGAACAAGGATACAACTTTGTCCTGGTTCATGGCTGCAACGAAGTTCGCACGAACGCAAAACGCCAGCGGATAAAGCGAGGCACTATCCACAATCGCTTGCAGTTCCGACCTAGAATCGCTATACAATTCAAAGCTAGCATCTTTGCACTTAAGGATTACCTCTGCAGCCTTACAAGTAGCGAGTAGTTCCGCCTGAAAGACTGTGTAGTATGCGGCAAGGCTATGTGTTAAGTTCTGGATTTCGCCATCATTATCCCGCAAGGATAATGCGGCGCTGACCTTCCCCTCAATCTTGCTGCCGTCAGTGAATATTCGCACTGTCTGCACGTTTCTACTGTCTGCAAGTTGTTGGTTTTCCAAGCATGTAAACTCCAAGGCTATTTGCTTGGCAGGGTGTGAGGTTTCTGCTAATCTCACCACACCCTCAATCTCCCGGTCTCCCGGTACAAACCTGAATGACCCTCTTCTCGCTGTATACATGGCGGCTGCCTCTTGTATACGCAAGTCGAGAGGAAGTAACCCGGACAGCACCAGCGCCGCATTGAGAGAGACGGTGCTGTAAGACTTGCAGAGCTTCTGCGCAAATCCTCGTTGGATGGTGCCTAGCCTCTTCCGTATTCCCAGCTTCCCCACGGCTGGAGCCCAGGCGCATGCCGCGTATCACATAATTGGCCCAATCACGGCCATGTAGATGGTATTTATGACCTCTGTGTTTAGTCCCTAGCTGACTTTTGCCGCGCGTGACAATTGTTTATAAATGTCCGCTACTTTTTTGCAGACATTAGTCGTATGCTCGCTGAACGTCAGCCTGTGGTCGATTGTAAGTCCCAGCTGTTTGAGGCTCGTAACAATGCCGATGCTAATACCGGCCATAGTCAGATGAGGTGTCATGCTACAATTTGTTTCTTATCATCATCGCGCATGTTTTATGTGGTGCAAACATTAATTTATTTTTAATTCCCCCACCTTAATCAAGGGCAAGGGCCGCATTTGCAACCTCTGAGACCTCAAGCGCTGTGTCACCGTCCACGACCAACACAATATCATCTGCAAATGCCTAGACGAAGTGCCCCTTCCCCTCAAGGTCCCGCAGCAGTGGATCCAGAAGCAGGTTCCCCAGAATAGGACCACCAATTGACCCCTGGACGCAGCCCTTGTTCGTCTCTTTTGTGCACTCGTCCCCAGCATACCTTACTCGGACCTTTCTGCAGTCGAGATAACTATCTAGCAGCGTCCTAGTATTCACCGGGCACCTTTCCTCAGCGAGCCTGACCTTGATCGCTGGCCACCATGCACTATCGAAAGCGCCCTCAATATCTAATGACACCAGAACAATTAGCTTCTTCAGCCGCAACTTGTCCCTTACAAGCTTTATCAGCTTATAGAGCGTCCTCGGTGCTCCTCTGGGGCATAAAGCCTAACTGGCGAGTACTAAGCCGCGGCACGAGCTGCCATTTGATTCTTGCCACACTACCATCTTCTCCAGGACCTTTCCCAAAACCGGTAGAAGACCTATCGCTCTATATGACTTGGAATTCAAATAATCATCCTTGCCCGGTTTTCTGAGGACTACCACCGTTGCCTCCTTCCAGATGTTCGGGAAGTGTGCCTATTCTAGGCACTTATTGTAAAGGGCAAGGAAAGCGTCCAGGTCCTGGCAGATAGCCCAACCGCAGATGTCCACCGTTAAGCCGTCGGCTCCGGGTGCCTTCTTTGGATTGAATCTTTCGACGACTGTCTTTAATTCTAGTGGTATAAACAGGGGGTCATGGTATTCCCCATGCTGCCACTCATTTACCCGACCGGCTGCCTCTCTGGTGAACCTATGGTCTGCGTTGTCCGCACCAGTTTCGTCCCTCGGGTAGAACGTTCCGGCTAGTAGGGCTGCTAATTCTTTCGGGTTTAGGTGTGCACCATCTCTCATTAGCGTCAGATCTTCTTGTCGTGTTTTGGTCCTTCTGATAATTCTGTAGATCCCGTCCCAAAATCCTTCCCGACCCTGTTTCTTGCAAAACTCCTTCCAACTGGCTGTTTGGGCGTTCTTTGCTAGGCACTCATAGTTTTCTTTAGCTTTCAGGTACTCGTCGACGACCATCGCTCTCCGGACCGGGGTGGCGTTGTGGATGCGGTTCTTCAACCTGACGACCTCCTTCTTCTTCGCTGCGAGCTCCTTGGACCACCATGGAAAGGTAAGTTTTACACTATTTTTTAGTTTAGGTATAGTTTCATCATATGTTTGTTCAATTATTGTGTTATATTTAATTATTATTTCTTCTAATGCATGTTTATTACTTATTTTGGATATGATTTGTTAATTTAGTTATTCTTAATTTTAAGTTCGATAAGTTTTAATTTAAAGTTTTGTTCTAAATTGTATTTTCTAGCTGTCCTAATTATATGAAAGCCTTTTTCCCTATTTTCTTGTATTTTGAAGAAAATAGTGTTATGGTCAGAGCTCGTCGCCCCTGTATCGATTCGCCAGCCATCCACCCGATCAAATAGGTCAGGCGAGCATGCCGTGACGTCCACTCAACTCTTATAAACGACACCGCCTCTTACCGTATAAAAAGTGGGCGTGTCTCCGGTATTCAGTACCTAAAGCTCCAAGTCCTCCAGAGTCCCGGACATTTCTTCACCTCTGGAGTCCTCTACGGTGCTTCCCCACCAGGGACTCTTTGCGTTGGCGTCTCCGCCTATCAGTAGTTTTCCGTGCCCAGCTCCAACTTTATTTTGGTCAGCTGATCCAAATAAGGCCCTATAGGTTTATCTGGCTCAAAATAGTATGAAACTACGGCGATTTTCCAGGCTTTAGTCTGGATTCCCACCACTACAATGTTATTCGTGGTGAGTTTTTCGGCATGATGTTTAAGTCATTATCAAAGACGGCTATAGCCACCTTTACCCCCCCACTTCCATTAACCTCGCACTGGTAGATTCTCACACTTCGGTAGCTCTTCATACTGCTAGCTCCCCCCACATACGGCTCCTGAATCAGTGCCCATGCGATTACTCGCTCTTTGGCCTCTAAAAAGAGTTCGGTGATTGCCAGTTTCTTTCTTTGTAGGTTGGCCTGGGCTACTGCATAGCCTCTGGTTGGAGTGCTTGCCCTGCCAGTTTTGCTTTTAGCAATACGCTACCCTGGACCTGGCCAATACCTCCCACTTCCAGCGTATTGGGCACTCGACACTGAATGCATTGTGCTCAACGCGACCCAGGCCTTCGCGCACAGTTACAGCATACCGGGGCTGTTCCCGCCAGCCAGTCAGCGCACTGCGTCCTCATGTGGGGACCCCCGCAGTGACTGCAATTTTCAATTTTCTCCTTGCAGAGTCGTCTTCCGTGTCCGTAGCCTAAGCATAGGGAACACTGGACCAAAGGAGACTGGTCTTCGACCTTTATCTTCTGCAAGTCGATATGTACGGCCTGTCTTTCCTGCAGCTTAGTCCACATTTTCGGGGTGACCCTAAGAACAACGTGATGCGTGTGGGGATTCCTCGCTCTCTTTTTAAAAAGCATCTCAAATTTTTGATCCTCTTTGTTGAGGCCGACAAACATATCCTTGTTCTGGTTTTTGAGGGCTTTTATGATGTCTTCATCGGTGTTGCTTTTGAAGACATCTTTAAATGCTACGAGTGGGTCATTGTTTTTAACATCCTCCACGTTGAGTTGTTCTTTTGCGTTTGCGAGTCTCTTCTTTATTTCTTCCTTTCCTTCTTCTGTGCGGCATCCTAGTACTATCTTTCTAATCTTGGCCTTGCGGATCCTATCCACTGTAACCCAGCCTTCCGTTGCTTTCACGGCCTTTCTTATATGGTCTATGACCTCATATCCCGTTTCCGTCTCATTGGTTAAGGAGACCACCACTGAGTGAAGTTTTGTGTGTTTTTTTGGGGGATCGTGCTTAGCAGATCGATTGGCCACAGCACCGGCGTAGGAGAGCTTCTCCGCCTGCAGGGCTTCTCTTATGTCGTCCAGCTTTTGAGTGTTTATGAGTAAAAGGCGGCTGTGCTCCTCAAGCGTCTTATTTAGGAACTCCGCCTCCATAGTCGTCATCCCCACCACTTCTGGTTTTGTAATGAATCCCGTATTTGTGTCTTTTTCCTGCGTCACGGGTGGTGTCAATCCCTTTACCGCTTCCGCCTCCTTGACCAGTTGGTAAAGATGGTCGACTGCATTAATTATGCCCGCCTTCAAGTCCGTCTTCACATTACGAGACTCGCTTAAGCAAGACTTCGCTCTCTGAAGCCAGACCCTGGCTTGGGCCGTCCTGCTGCTCGGTTTTGTGGAGTCCTATCTCGGCCCCGGCGATGTCCCAGCTGCCTCCATGGATGTTCTACGGGTTTCCGGCGCTTTTGTTTCTTGAGGGAGCGCGGTTTTCTGTTTGGCTCTTTGGGGCGCCGCAACGAGGACTCGTTGCTTGGGTGAGTGAGGGTGTGTCTTAGAAGTGCAGGGGTTGGGTTTGATCTTCCCCGCCTTCCATTCACCCACGCTTCGCCTTACACTTGTAGTGGAGGAGGAGGAGGATCCCATCTCTTCACTTCTTGGCCTCTTTACTGGTGTCCGTATATCCATCATGTTTCCGGGATATTAGTTGGCCAACTAGTTAGTCCGAACGTCAATGTCGAAACTTCTGGTTAATTTTAAAATATAAAATGCAATAGCACGAGGAGTAAAATAAGAGTTTAAAAGTGTGTAAATATAAGTCAGATTAGAATAAAATAAAATTGAAAATATGTAATGCTAATGGCTTTATATTTCACGGAATTTCATCACTTGAAATAACAACGCTTACTGACAACTTCTGGTGTTTCAATATTATTCTGTCTATCGTGGTTTTCAACTGTGTGTTCAAAGCGAGTAACTCAAATACAAACGCGTATTAACATCTTAAGGTACAACTAAGTATTATTAAGTTTGAGTGGTTTGCCAAAAACAAGACATCTGAAATTACGGTAAAATACTTCTCAACTTTGCCACTTAATACCTATTCCACCCAGGAAAGGCATGTTTAATCTGTTGGAAACAGAGTTACTTCGTAGGCAAGATTACAAACAGAACATCCCTAACTAAATCTCTACATCTTAACAATACATAAATAAATAAGAGTGGAGTATCTGTTATTAAGCGGTTATTTAAATATGTAATATTGAAATAGCCTCTTTTTACTAAATGCATATGTATGTATACGCAGAACATATGCCTAAGTAACATTTTTACAATTTTAGTTTATCGGTCTATCTCTGAAATGGCTGGATCGATTTTGAAGTGACCTTCGTTGGCAGATAGCTGATGATACAAGGATTAACTTACGCTCCTATTCTGGGTTCACCCCGCAGCCTTAACCGGAGCTTCTGTTTTAACACGGGTAACATAGCAGGGCTCAGCTAGTTCTAAATAAACAAAACTTTTTATGTATATAATGTTCATTTATTTATTACTATTTCATAGAGTGACTAAATGGTTATCTGACAATACACTGTCTCTCAATG
This sequence comes from Hyphantria cunea, assembly GCA_003709505.1. Taxonomy (NCBI): domain Eukaryota; kingdom Metazoa; phylum Arthropoda; class Insecta; order Lepidoptera; family Erebidae; genus Hyphantria; species Hyphantria cunea. Next base: position 1,046,254 of record PKRV01001347.1, read on the forward strand.
TCGACAAAACCAAATATCTGTCGTTCAATATCAAAACCCGGAAACAGTTTAATGATAGTAGTTTTAAAATCACAGTCCACAATCACGCAGCAAATACGCAACTCACGTGCAAATGTCCCACACTACAAAGAGTGGATATTATCAAATATTTGGGCATTATTTTGGATGCGCGCTTAAGTTTTGCTCCACATATAGAATTTTTATCTGGGAGAATTAGGAAATTGATATATATATATATTCAAACATCTGAGGCATGTAGCGGTTTTCAATGTTTTAAAAACGGTGTACTACTCTCTGTGCCAATCTCTTATGAGCTTACTGTATTTCTTCCTGGGGTGGCGCTTGTAAGAGTAATATGATACAATTAGAAAGGGCACAAAGAGCTATCCTAAAGGTTTCCAGTTTTAAGCCTTTCCGTTTTCCTACCAAAGAACTATATGACCACTTCGGAGTCTTGACAGTACGACAATTGTTCATTCTCCAAACTATTCTAAGACAACATAGTATAACAGGTGATAGTGAATGTTCTTTTACGACATTCCGAGGAAAACCAACACGTAGGTTTAGACTACCCCTAAATGAGATTCGCAGGACCTGTTTTAGTCAAAGGTTCTTCTGCTTTCTCGGACGCTTTCTATATGATCTTTCGAACAGAGTATTGAATTTTGTGAACAAAAACAAATATTACTGTAAGAAGGTTGTTACCGACTGGCTTCTTACACTTAG
>PKRV01001347.1:1050114-1156115 GCA_003709505.1 Hyphantria cunea
CACACACACACACACACACAACACACACACACACACTACACACACACACACTAACTTATTCCTCTACTAATTATTGTGATTATTCTATTATTATTGCATTTTTTAAATTAATTTTATCATTATTTTTGATTTAGTTTGATTACAATTATTATTAATTAGTGTCGTTGCATATTGTTCAGCAACGATGCCAAAATTTCTTTTATACTCTGTCCTAAAATGGTTGCGCTGTATTACCTAACTGTGCCATATAAATAGTTGCTGATACTTATAGCACAGGTTTTCCTTTTTAAGTATTAGCAGTGCATTATTTGTAATTATATGTGATACGAAAACTGTGAATTGTTAGTGTAAATTTGTATTGTGAAAAATAAATACATTATTATTATTATTATTATTACATCCGAAAGAACCTTCTTTGAGGTCAATTGATACAAGAATCCATCAGAAACGCTTTTCTACATTTAAGGTTCTTTGTCCTTTTTTTCAATGGGAACTCCTGAACTGCAGGCGTTTATGGGCAGCGGCAGTCACTTTATATGAGGCAATTATAATCTCTCCCCGAACTGACACGATCATCTTTAACCATGCCATTGGATTATGAGAGAGAGAGTGCGTAGAGTGCACCTGTATTTGCGCACACACTTGCGCACTATAATATCTGCTGCGTAATTTAATGGTATCCGTTAAGACTGGCCGCTGTGGTCGATTAATCCTGGATGCAAATCTGATTCGATCTGTTGCATAGCAGTTAGTGTTCCTACTATTAAAATATCTGTTGATATTACTATGAGAATTAAACTTCTCCAACACTCATTCGCGCCATGCTTCGCCAGAAATGGGTCGGCTCGGCCGCAGTGATACCACGGCCCCACAGAATACCGGTTACCTCACAGAAACAGCGCTGGCGCTGTGTTATATTGAGTAAGTGAAATCGGAGGCCCATACCCCAACCCCTACTTATCAACTCTTACCCCTATCCCCAACCCCCTATCCGCTCCCATGTGCGGCGGTAATCACTTACCGTCAGGAGATACATCTGCTCGTTTACCCCTTATCCCATAAAAATAACACTTAATTTACTACTTTAAATGCAATCCCAATAACATATTTTAATAAACATAATGAACGAGAGAATAAAATTGATTGCGCATTGGACGAGTTCAGAGCGTGAACTAATAAAACTTCAGCTCCACATGTTAGGGTTTTATTCTTATTTTCACCCGTCCAGTCGCAATCGCCCGCAGCCACCGCGGGCGAGCGTTAGAAAGTTACGTTGAAAACAGAAATGGATAAAATGTGATTGCATTATTTGAAAGAACTTCTAAACAAAGTAATATTAGAAAGTAATAAATTGTTCATTTTTTTTTTCATTTATATAATTGAAGATGTCAATCGTAGTCAAAATAAAAATAACTAAAAAACATGGGTGATCCAAGTTTCGGCGTGAATGGGTTGGCTCGACGCGAGTTTGCCCTCCCCCCCACCTACCTCATAAACAAAACACCCCACCGAATGAAAATGTATTAAAAATTAATTGCACTATGTTACAATCTTAAATATCCATCAAGCCGTTTAGTCCAAACAAATATTTTTCAGTTTTTAGGAAGTTGGGTTACTGTTTAATAAATTATTTTTGTTATTTTATAGACCTATACTACTATAAGTTATTAAGGTAGCAATTGAATTAAGAGACTGAATGGTTTTTTTACATTAACATATATTTATTTCGTTTGGTTGCGGTCAAGTTAGTCTACTTCAATTACAATTTTCTGTTTTCTTTTAACAATACAGTACACCTGTGGCGTCAGTTTGTGTCGATCTATGATATCTGTCTATAGCTTCAATTGAATGTCATAAACGTCACTTAGTGTCTTAATTGAATGAAAGATTTTGAATTTCAATACCTCATCAAAGGTAATGAAAACAAGGAATTCACTCCAATTTAATCATCTTATACGCTGGAGTTTTTACATTTTTGTAACAGCTGCAAATAATAATTATGCAAATTACAAACTTTTTCTTTTTGGTTTCACTCACGTTTATATCGATTTCGTAAAGAAACCTAACCGGAAGGGAAATAATTCCCTGGTAAATGTTCTAGATAATTATCTATCTTTGTCAATACTAATCCTAGCTCATTTTATGGTTGCACGACTTAAAAACAAATGTTAATCTGTCACACTGAGGGTAAGGTTAGTTAGATAGTTATCTGCCATGTAACTCATTGCTTAACAACAGACAAACAAAACTTGCTATATATATATATGTATATATATATATGTATATATATATATAACATATTATATATATATATATATATATATAAACATATTCACAATTCTATATATTATATATATAGATTTGTGAAATCAGAATCTGTAGTTAATATTTTATTTATTTATTAATAAAAAACTCAACCGCTTTTTTTAATAATGAACATGACTTAATATAGATTCTTAGACCAATTAAAGAGCTTCACCGCATGTGTTCAAGAAATAGGCAACAATACTATTAGAAAAATAAATTATATTATTTTATTTATAATTAAGTAAATAAGTACTGATGAACTGATGGTGGACAAGCAAAATATGTCAATACCTTCGTACTTGTCAGTGTAGGTACGAAGCAGCTGTGCAACAACAGAATTTTCGCTATAATTTGGCCGTGGTGTTACTCCGATCGAGCCGGCCCATTCATGCCGAATCGTGGCTCTTCCACGGTAGGAACTTACTAACTTCAACTTATTAAATAACAAGAATATTCAAACTAATGATACTGCACAACATATAATATGTATACAAACAAAATTCTTCAGTTTTACTTGATACATATAGATATATATATAGAGTAGTTTAAATATAACACGTTTCCATGCCCCACAGTATTTATTTCAAAAGGAGTGCAAAGAAAGAAAAGAAATAATATTAACCACATTGTAACACAGCAAATTGTTAGCGGAATTGGTACATAATACAGTATTGAAACAAAAACTTTAAGCACAGTTAAGTATTCAACATAACGATAGGTAATACCTAAAGATTGTGCTTATTATTTGTAGTTCAAAATAAGCAAACAATCAATGATAAGAAAATTCTCACACATCTCACACACGAGTCACGGCTGTCTGTTTCCAAACTAGACAGAGCCTTTGCTATGGTAAATAGACCGCTGATAAACATATATAATATGTACCTTAATACATACAGAACCAGAACCTCCCCAGCAGCAGTAAACAGGCAGTGTCGGTATCCATGTCTAACCTCTTAGGCGCACTTAGCTAATTTTAGCATATTTCAAATAATTGTTGAAGTTTCTCAATTCTATTGTATGTTTTATGTTTAGTTATTTTGTCAAACCTATTTTTTTCTTTTCTTGAATTGACATTTGTAAACAACACTATAATATTTCAATATAAAACTTTTGTAATAGTGATTATAATTTTTCAATTTTAAGCATTTTTAAGAAACTGTATCTACCATACATATTTCAGACATATGGAATTACGTACTATAGCCGCAGCTCATCGTTTCTCATGTTTTGTGAATATTGTTTTTGTTCGATTTAAGTTTGAACTGTTCCTGCCCTGCGAACATATTAATCTAGAGATTTCGCATACAACGTAACGTAACTGAATTATTATCGATCATAGCAGCTTAAGACGGTGGTCTGAGTATGTAGGTCTCTTCAAGTATCAACCTGCTTGATACTGATTTTATAAACTGATTTAGATATTTATTAATGTGATATTTTATTTTATCCATGTTTAATTCTTTGAAGTAAGATTATCATGAATGTTTAATCATCATGATCAGACTATCGCATCCCTGCATGCTGGACTGGACATAGACCTCTCCAATTTCGCTGCCCTTTTGCGCAGATCATTACTCCACCTGGCCACTTAAGAACTCGTTTATCCCAACGGTAATCAGTTCTGCGGCTAATATGGCCAACCCATTGCCACTTCAGCTTACTAATCCTTTAGACTATGTCAATAACCTTGGTTCTCTGCCGGATTACTTTATTCCTGATATGATCCCCCAGAGAACGCCGAGCATAGCCCTCTCCATAGTACGCTGAGTGACTTTGAACTTACAATGCTCCGTACGTCATCACGGGTAGAACGTCAAAAATCGTAAATTGTCTTTAGGTACTGTGGGATCAATGATGAAAAGACCCGACTTGTTAATGGTTAGCTATTAGTTGCGTGTCTCTCATAAGAGGCAGTGTCATATACATAATGTGAGAGAGATTTGTTCGTAATTGAGATATCAAGTTCGACTCTTCTACTCATTATCGGATCGGACCAAATATTTGTATAATCTACAAATATTTGTTTCGAAGTTTTATTAACTTAGTAGGTTTCGTATTTTAGTTAGAAGGTTACTGACTATTAAAAATCTTCTAAATAGAGCTTGCATACATCAGTCGAAAGCTCAAAGTCCAATCGAATCTGGCCGACAACATTAAATTTCGAACGCGGGTGAGTTTAACCCTTGTCGCATCGCATTTTATCAGCGAACGTAATAAAACGTTCCGTCCCGATTTATAAGATACTCTTGAAGGCTGTCGTCAGTTGTACGTGATCTGCACTTATATACCTAATACTACATTATTTATTCTTGTGGGCCATTTTGTTCACATTTATTATTTTATCTTCATACACCTATAGTAACTATTACCATCATCGACATCTTGCTATATCGATTTATTATGGACTAAGTGCGCCCCGCGATGCTACCTGCGGTTGCTATTACACCTTCACAACAACATCGCCAGTCTTAAACAAAAGTAGCAGAGGCAGTACTGTGAACTTTTCACTGTGAATAAATCACAATTAGATTATTTATTTGTATAGATGTATAAACAAGCTAAGCGTATTACGGATAAAAGGTCTGGCTTCATTCATCTTATTTTTTCATCTTGAACTTGATTTTGGGTCAAATGTTTTACCGCAGAGACTTAACTCAGCGGAAAACTTAACAGGGTTCTAAGTTTCGTAAGTTCATTGAATCAAGATATCTAATTGGAACGTACCGGTCCAGGCCAGTCAGTGTGCGGAGCTTTTCGATGATAAGTATAATCTTTTATTATTTACATTATAATTTTGGAAGATAATGTACGTAACCCCATATTTAGACACATTAGTGTCGTTCGGTGTAACGATTAAATCATGAAAACGTAACATAGTAGTAAATACAGAGTAGAGATAGAGTCACACTACGAATATCATTCACATAAAAACTTCCACTGTAATAAAATCATGATTAGAATTCAAATGTATAAATAAGTTTAAATTTCAGCCTTGCATATTACTTAATTACATCTTAACTTCCACCGTAAATACAGTTTCTAAATAATGTGCCAAAAGGACAATCGCTTAAAAACAAATTGAATAAACACTCTTAACATCTTTCGTTTATAAAGAAAGCTACCGATGATGTCTCAAGCTGCCATAGCATAAATAGAATTATTCAGGTAGCCAGTGTTCTAGCGTCTTTGATACAAGAATAACAATGTAAAGATCGGAATATTTATGTTAAGATTGTATTAGGTTCTCAAACGTCAGTATATTTTTTGAATAAAGTCGAGTGCTCTCAACATTTTCATAATAAAATTTTCCCTATTACGCATTGTTTCAAGTTCTCTTGTTTTTTAGAGGATTTCTTGTAAACCTACTTTTATTTTAATTACCACCAAAAAGGAGATAAAATATAATATTTTATCTCCATTTTTCTAAAATTAAAAATGTTTTTAATAACGTTTGTGATGAAACTACGAAAGTTAGAATAACAAGTGGGTGATCTTTTTGAAACCAATTTAGATTTAACTTCACAAAAGGGTTCTTTTGTGTAACCTATTTTTTTGTTTTACTTTAGATGATGTCGTCTAAAACGCTTTAAGCTGTCTAGAAAGTTATAAGAGTTAAAATAAAAAGGTAATATTAGGTAGAAAAACACTTTAGTGTCGCTCTTATCTCAAATAATTCATAGATCTTCAATTTTACAATCTAGTGATGAGCGTAGGAGCAGGTGAGTGCTGTTATAATTGGTGATATATCTTTATAAATAAAAATGATTCACCGAAAGGTATATACGCGCCTAAATTCCGAACGTCTGCACCAAATTGGATGATTCTTTCTTTACATGTTTGCTACTTTCAGAGCAAGGTTTGTATACAAGGCTTGTATAAATTATACGGAAAAAGGAATACTTATATTTTCTTAGTCCGCGATTAAACACTACCCGTGGGAACCTCAGAGGTACATCAATTTTAAAACGAGTTTTTCGGAAACTTAAGAATAGCGGTACGAATTTCACAGGGCCTTCTAGTGCTCCATATAAATTATCTTCCCTCTTCTTTTCTCTTCCATTTTTGGTTAATAATATTATATAATTAACGTTAGTATCTCTAATCGTATTGATCAGGACTAACAACTCTGGTAAGTGTAGACACCTATTAAACTACCCAAGATCATATGGGTACATGGGATCAAACACATTAACATTGAATTTTTAGGGTTGTCTAGTTTATGCTAAAACTAACGTGATGTCGGCTAGTACATAATTGAGCACAAAAGTTCAAATGACTTTTTGTTCTCATAGTAATTCACCAACGTTTTAGTAGAATGTCCGAATATTAAGGACATTCGGACATTCTAATAAAACTTCGTGAAATTATTTGCACTCCCTCGAGATGTGAAGGTGAAATAAAGAAAAATATTACTAACGAAACTAGCCTCATTAAAAGTATAAAGGAAAATGATATTACCTTTTTAAAGAGAACATGATCACCTTGTCTGGTCTTAGTATCTATATTATAGGATTCTCAGCTTCTTATATAGTCACATCTGCTCATTTCAATCCGAATTAAATCCCTGTTCCCTGTTGATCTAGTGACTGAATAAGCTTACCTAAATGCTAATCCAGTAGTAGTAGGTCCCATTGCCAGGCAGGACAAATAGTTGTGTGAAGATAACGGCTATTCTCTATAAAAATAAGTATGTTTATCAAAGAACTTTATCTCGAGCTATTCTGTGTAGTAATTGATTAGGAATGCAGATTGCCAAAATTTTTATCCATCTCATGACTTTCGTAAGAGTCAGCTAAGGGAACAAACTGCTTGAAACAAATAGACCAACCCGATACCAATTCCTCTGGTTAGCGTGGTTTAGTACGATAAAACATGCTTTCTAAGAAAGGCTTGATGTGTCTACAACCCTAGATAAACACGGCCTATGTGTGTTTAGACTTTATGATGTATACAGAAAACCAATTGTCATGGCGTAACATACGGAACATGATTACCAAGATCATTCGGAGAGTTTAACAAACATACAACAGCGATAATATTACAATTTCTGATATCAATATCACAAATCTCTATTTCTATCTTCAATAAAAGTCGATCGCCGGCAAAAGATTATGACATACAATAGCAATCGACATTTCTCACAATATCTCCTCGCAATCATAGACATTATCTCCTATATTTTTCCATCACATTGCAATAATATAAAGAGTCTCTCCCATTATTCACGTCCCCCTGTCGACGCCGGGGAACTCCCGCTATGAAAACAATCAAAGCGAGCGAGTGTAAATCGCACTAGTGATACATTAAGTTCACGCAGCGGGGTTGCGCCATGACTTGAAATCGAATAGTTGACAATATAATCATATTTTGTAGTGGAAAGACATTTCAAGAGACGATACATTACGGCGAAGTTGATACATGCAGGTATTGTACATAAACATCCTATCTGATACTATAAAAGCTTATCTAATATTATAAAAGCAATTATTTTACTCATGAAAAACTAAATTATCAGCCAGTAACATGGGTATTTTTTACTGTGATAACTAAGATACACGCGGGCTGCGATGGGGAAAAGGTTAGTAATGAAATAATTCTGCGATTCGATGTGTGTAATAATATTTTTTTTTTTTTTTAAATATTTAAGCTGCCAAAATGACTCTGCCCTGCCTGATGGAAAGCATGAGCAGAATCCAAGAGTGGTGCCTCAATGCGAAAAAGAACAATGCAGCATGGTGACCCACACTATGGCGGCCTGGCGGGAAGGGGGATGGTGAGGGGGATAGGGGGCGTTGGATTGGGGTATGGGCCTTCGGTATCCTCACTCACTTGATGAAACACAGCGTAAGCGCTGTTTCACACCGGTTTACTGTGAGGCCGTGGTATCACTCCGGTCGAGCCGGCCCGTTCATGCCGAAGCGTGGCTCTCCCACGGTAAAAATTTATTACATCGTCTAAAATTTTTGGTCTGTGTATCGCATGTCGCGTGACGGTGTGTCCAGTCGGACGGTGGGCCAGTGCTCCACGCTAATTTGTTTGTTTTTCAGTGTTTAATGTAAATGTTGTTATTTATTTGCTTTGCTAGATTTATTTATTTGCACGTGAAAAAAAGTTTCACTTTTGCCGTGTTTTCATAAAATCACACACTCCTTTTTTTCTGTTAGTTTTTTTTATGGAGTAGGTGCCAAACGAGCGGACGTATCACCTGATGATAAGGGCTTTCCGTCGCCCATGGACACCCGCAACACCAGAGTGCGCTGTTGATCTTTGAAGGATTAGTCGTTATAACATGAAAAATTATCTATGACTATTACCAATACCAATCTTTTTTATATATTACCAACATCAATATTCAGAATTACCTTATATACTTTATAATCACCTGTTAATTTCATTGAATAATTTAATAGCTTCACGCTGTTAGCATCGTTTATCTCATTTATTCGGTGTTAGAGATGAGAACATTATTTCGTACATAAAACATCGCTGGAAGTTCCCCTTCCTAATTTAATTACAAATAGTTTTGACCTTCGCAGAACTTGTGCAATATATTTAACGTAATCGAGTTACAAACGAACGCTGTTAGCGAAGTGTAATTGTTATTTATTTACTGTCAAACCTAATTTTAAAGAAAAATTGCCTTCTGCAAGCACTTAGCTATTATGTGTAGATATTTCAATCCGTGAAATTTAATCACGGAAATGAACTCAAAGCTATCTACTCCATTTGTACTGCTTTGTATTCTGTCGTTTTCAATGCTTTAAAAGTTTCGGCTTGTTTATTAGATGAACATCGTTTGAAATTTTAATTAGAAAACCTTTGTGGCTTTCAAGATCAAAGCTTGATCTACATTTGTGTGTACAATCTTAGTCTCCTAAATTTAGAATTCAAAGTTCTTATTCGTACTTAATAAGTTGGCTTAAACATAAAAATAATCGTATTCATTTAAGTAAGCTTTTCTTTTCAAAGTTGTATGGGGCAAACTAGTATAGGGATGATGGCTATGAACTACGGCTGAATATGGACTGCCCCTTGAGTGCTGTCCCAAAAATTAGGAGAAAAATTGTGAGTTGAGGATAAGGAAGCCTCTATCTCATTACCAACGAAAACAATAAAAAACAAGATGAACATGACGAGACAATTGCTTAAGACTGGTTTCTGTGTATTATTTCCTTTTAACTGACCCATCTGTGCTGAGCCATGCCTCTCTACAAGACTATAAGACAAAACTCAATACCGTTGTTTCCCCCATTTAACAAAGAAGATATCGATTGAAAGTACTAAATGCTCAAAGATAAGCCCTAACACTTTTGAGAGTTGACACTGATACCCTTAGATTTATGAGATACCAGGAGTGGGTTTCACCCCTGTGTGACGCAATTCACCCCCTAACGATGTTAAGGATATCGCCAATAACAGACTTTTGATACGAATGAAGATTTCCTATGTTACAAAGTTAGTTTTTAGGGTTCCGTACCCAAAAGGTAAAAGGGATCCTATCACTAAGAAGTCAGACTCCAGACCGTATCTTATGAACCGAGGTTGTTAGAGAGTAGACATTTTCAGGGATGATGTATTTCTGTTGTCGCTACATTAACAAGTACTAAAAAATAAAGTGAAAAAAATATTTAAGGGTGCTCCAATACAACAAACGTGATTTCTTACTCGTTTTCGCTCGATATTGACCTGTCACGCGTGAAATGTACAGATAATGGTGCGGAACCCTTCCTACGTGAGTTCGACTAGCATTTTGCTTGTTTTCAGTAACTTTTTAATTTATTTTTGTAGCAAGGGCATACTATTGATATATGCACTATGCACTAAATCTGTATTATAAGATTACGTTACAATAGTGTCTTAACACGTATTACTACTACTTATTGATTAAGAAATTTAAAACAATATTAAGTGACGTCAGCAACAAACTCTTAAAGAATCTGTTCGTAACTACTTTCGAAAATATATGTAAGCAAATTTTTTTTAGTAGTGTTTGTCCTTGTTGTTCAATTTGAAATATGAGAAATTGATTAAAACACAAAAACTTCACAAAAGTAATATTACATATATTTGAAGAAACGAACAAAGTTTAGGGCCAAAACGTACGCATTTCAATTTAAACAGAAACGAAGCTCCCGAAATGTGTTATTAAAACACTGAATACGGTCTGATGTTGCCTGAGGCAGTGTGTGGTGGTGTGCTACCCTCCTACACGGCCCTAATTAACTTGGGATGCAGCTTTCTGCTAATTACTCCTGTTTCTTATACAACAAGTGATACTGAGACTTAAGATTCCGAACTTTTACCTAGTGCTTTGATTAATAAAATTTTAAAGAGATATAAATGTAGCCTCTAGTATTTTATTTCTCTGATTTTAATTAAGTTTATTTTATTTAGGAATATTCAAGATAGATGTCGTCTTGTTAACCGAATATCTGTTTTTTTTAAAGAGATTTATTTATGAATAGCATGATTTATCAATAAAGTAATAAGATAACTTTTCATAGAATAACTTAAGGTTATGCTTTTGTCTCCTTAGAAAAGTACTTAAAACTTTCACAAAAAATTATTCTACTAATTGTAGTATATAAATTTTATAAATGTAAAAGTTTGTGAAGATGTTTGGATGTTTGTTACACTTTCAGGCAAGGCATTGCGATGCATTATTAGTGTCCTCCATGGTCTGATATATCTTTGTTAGAATGTTTTTTTGACTTTGTACATGTAAAAGGCTACACTGATATAAAAATTCAATAGGTTTTTATATAATTTTTTCTGTAGATCACGAGCAGAATCCACGATTAGTTCTCACCATACCAATATTACCCATTGCGAATGCAGAAAATGCTTCAATGCAGCAAGACTGCACCTGTGGCGTCCTAATGCGATGCTTCTGATCATCATTGTGCATTGGGTTTTTTTTAATAGTGATATACACCAAAAATATCACCATTATGAATGATATATATATAAGCATATATTGTAAATTAGTCCGATTCCTACTGTTGTCTCATCCTCTATTTATAAAATTACCAAATGTAAACAAAAAAAGTAATTAAATACTCATTTAAATAAAACCGTTTTTTATTATCGTCTACCTTCAATTCCGAAAAATACGAGTATAACAAACTTTGCTTAATTTTTAATGTACGACTCACTATGAGCGAAACTGTGCAAGATCGGCGAGAAAGCTCTCGTAATGCCTCCGACGTAATCAGTTGATCTCTACCTTTAGAGAAAAAGTATTATGCTCTGAGTAGCAAGGATCTACGTTTTTGTAGCTTACATTTATTTCTCGGGGGATAATCGGCAGATTTGATTGCGGCTCAGCAAATATTAAGTACTTTTGTTTTTGTTTTATTCATAGGATAAAACAGTTGAAGGGATTTTATTTTATCTGTTGTGTTTTTTGTTTTTGTGTTGTGAAGACGCTGCGTCACGTTACGAAGGACTTTGCAAAACGTTGAAAGTTTTTACATATTTGTTGTTGTAATCTATAGCTCGTTTAGGACAACAGTTGACGGACAAACAAATTAAACCGCCAACTTTTTGCCAACTGTGTAATATAGCCAATGACAACCATAAGCAATGACACTATGCACGTGTCCCGTGATTTCTCGCGTATCTTGTGTGATTCTATTGATTAGATACTCTATTAAAAGTGTATTCGGACTTATTTGAACTATAAGAATCAATAATACAGTCCATATGTTCGTTTTAAAGTGTATTAAGAGTAATAAAGAAGACAAGAGCCACGCTTCGGCATGAATGGGCCGGCTCGACCGGAGTGATACCACGGCCTCACAGAAAACCGGTGTGAAACAGCGCTTACGCTGTGTTTCATCGAGTGAGTGAGGATACCGGATGCCCATACCCCAATCCAACGCCCCCTATCCCCCTCACCATCCCCTTTCCCCCAGGCCGCCATAGTGTGGGTCACCATGCTGCATTGTTATTTTTCGCATTGAGGATGGTGACCACCACTCTTGGATTCTGCTCATGCTTTCCATCAGTCGCATTTTCAACAAGAAAATAAACATAACAGAAAATGATTTGTAACATGGACAATGGGAAAACCAACGGTTAGGTTATAGTAATATAACAAAGTCTAAACATAGCATAGCAGAGAATATTTTATAAAGAAGTAGGTCAGTAAGAAATTCAAATGTGTGTATTAGTAGATAAAAATTCTCAATTTTGTTTCATATCAATTAGTTTTTATAATAAAGTAAAAGTTGACATTAGTAGAACAAACAATAAATTCGTTAATAGGTTCAAATAACTTTTTTAACCATTTTCAGCTTTAATTTATAAGTAAGACGTTTTTTATATATGGGCCTGCCAAAGTTACTTTACTCTGCCTGATGGAAACCATTAGAGAATCCAAGAGTATACTCATTATGAATGTAGAACAATGCAACCATACAGAATGGTGACTCACACTATAGCGGCCTTACATCGGGCTAAGGAATGTAAAAACCAAGTGTTAACCAGATTACAAAGTACATTGTGTTGTAAAGCCGTGTTTTCTTGAAAGGCAATAGTATTTAGTTGGAGTATAAGAGTAATATATCTAACCGCGGCGTTGAGCGTTTCCTGGCTTCGCTCCAAGCACGTCCTCCAACTCTTTTCCAAGCTTTCAATTGTTCTCTGTACTGTTAATACGACTGTATTTTTATTACTTTATTCATCCTGGACGTTGTTTCTTGAATGTTGTGTTTTATTGCTACTCGTGAACAGAATCAGTGTTGGAAAGGTTTATGGTGTGTAAATGGTAGCAACGATTTAGATGGTTGTTTTTAACATGTTTTATTACATAATTTTCAACTAAATAAGAACGTATTGTGTGAAGAAAGCTTGGATAAAAACCTGAACTGGAAACGTGGCATATGTTTTGTTTTCTTCTGAATGATAGCGTTATTATTTGTTCTGACCAGATGATGGAACGATGAGATGTGTGTCAGAACTCTTCACATTTTGGTTTCTCCTCATAACATGTCTTCTATCGCAAAATTATCTTTCTTGTAGACAGTTTTCAATTTTAAGTTTTGACTATACATTTAGAATCATCTAGATCTTATAGTTCTAAATGTTTCATAATATAATTAAACATATTATGTATATTTGGTCTTTTTCTATATTTTAAACCTATTATAAAAACAACCACGTACTATTTATTACCATATTCCGTTTACTCTGAATTTTTCTTATGTACATTTAAAATTTGTTTGTACCTCAAATTCCTATTTCATAACTAAAAACAATGTAAATCTTATGCATTTCATTTATCAAGAAAATTGCGTTTAAAGCAATTTAATTCGATAAAATATCACAACCAGTACCAGGTCGTTAGCAAGCCCTGGGAGCTTAGTATCGTAATCACTCCACGACGTCATAATTGCACAAATTGCACCGACCCCGACCGGTGCCTTATACCTATAGTGAACCATTTTCTGTTCTGGTTTAGCTATTGTACCGAAATAATTGATATTTCGATAGTAACTGAGAATATCAATGTACAATTTTAAACAACCATTAATTAAATTAAGTTTCTCAGTTTAAAATACGCATTGCAGTTGCTATAACTACACTCTAAATTATGATCTTAATTAAGGCATCTGTAATATTCTCCATTACGTTACATTATAAGAAAAATTTGGTAATTTTACGGTTTTTCAACCCAGCGCCGTTTTTTCAAAGTATTAGTAAACTAGCCGATCCGTGCCATCTTCGTTAGGTGATAACCACCCGCTTTTCTTCGACTCGATTTACAAATACTGTTATTTTGAACAGAAATTTTTGTTTAATCATTAAAAAATATAGCCTATGTCACTCCTGAATAGTGTCGCGTTCCGTTAGTGAAAGAGTTTTCAGGATCGGACCAGTACTTCTTAATATTACTCCCTACAACCATACAAACAAAGTTGGAAACTTTACCTTTTTATAGTATAATTAGTAAATTTTTAAATTTAAGAGTAATAATAATCACTTTTGTAGGACTATGCAGTCAACGTCGGTACTTTTTCCTTCTTTTTCCGAGTGTAATACAGAATAGAACAGCAAATAAACTTTCTATACAGATTTTATTACGTTTTATTTATTTATTTATTTTCTTTTTGTGCGGAAATCCCCTCGGACACCACCGAGTGGTAGTTATGTCAGACTTGAACCAACTAAAAACCGCACACTATCTTGGGTACTAAAAGTCGAAGAACCTGGTGGTGGTGGAAGGAATATTTATATTCATAACTTGCTCGCAGAAAGAGACAGCAGAGTTCCATGCGCTCTCGCTCCGCAATATTGCCGCAATTATGTTCCCGAGCGAGAGAACATCCAACCCGATGGCCGCCACGAGATCACGCCTCGGCTCGTACCACGCTACGTAGTGTCTCGCTACGCAGTGGTGGCACTCAGACATTGGCTTCTTGCGGATTAGTCACAGGTACTCTGCGAAGCACCCTTTCCCTGTGATCACCTGTGTCAGCCGGTATGAGAGGCCCATTATGGAGGATTGGCCTCTCGAGCCAATCTTCCGTAACGGGTCTTACCGCTGCAATAGCCCCACCTGGAATATTTCGCTTATATTAGTCAATCAGGTAAACCTAAGGTCAGTTAAAATAACTCCTAGCAAAATATAAAAGATTTTCAAACGCATGCGGTACCAAAATTAACATGTCTTTTTACATAGTACTATTATGTGTTAAGGTTCGATGGAATTAAGAAAAAATCTTCTCGCCTGTAAAATAGACTTTATTAAAGAGTCCTAAAAACACAATATCTTTCCGAATAACAGTCCTTAATTGTTGCTAAGGTCACGATATCACTTTAATATTTCTCGCACTGTAGCTCAAGACTGAGCTCCACTGCTCTCGATAGAGCGCCATATATATTCAACGCTAAAGTAACTAGGAACTTCTAGTCGTCCGTGATGACGTAACACCGGAAGGAACATTTTGAATATGATATTACTACGAAATATTAATAAGCCAAACTCACGTTAATCATGCCAGAGGTCAGTCCATATTCGATTTTATGTATATTTATGTAAGGATCGTTATTCTGCACCTCAAGAAATCAGGGAGAACTTTCTAACGTCTGGCTAAAGCCTTGTGATAAATCACAAGTTTTATACCAGAATATGAACGTATATACTTTTATGGGTAAGTGTCCTGAAATGAGGGTATGTCATGATGATCTCTGCTAGTGAAGTGCGATTGACTCAATATAACGTATAACTACTATGAACCAAAAGTATCTAACCAACAATTATATAAGTAAGTTGTACAGTAATAAAGTGAAAAGATGTAGTAAGTATTTAGTGAATCCAACTCGAGAATGTCCCGATCTAATTATACTCCGCCGACCCCGTAACGAAACGATGTAATAATAAAATCGAGTTAGTACACCACTCAGCTAAATGCAAGAACAAATTATATAACCCTAGGGTTTCACTATTTATATCTTTGCAACAATGTATAGCATATTCTTGACTATCATGATTACCTTTCTAAAATATCACAACTAATTTGGCACAGTGGTAGCGTATGCGACTGCTGTGCTAGAGGTCTCGGATTCGATTCCTGTGTCGGACCAAATGTTTGTATGATCTGCAAATATTTGTTTCGGAGTTTGGGTGTTTTCTATGTACAATATGTATATATTTACAATATATATATATATATATATCTATTTATATCAGTTGTACTAGATGGCGTTGTGTGATAATATGCCCGAAAATATTAATTTATTTATTATTTTATTAAATTCGGTGTGATATGACTACTACTATTTTATGAATAACTGGTGTAAAATAAATAAGTTTCAGATAAAAAAATCGTGTATAAGATGTGATTTTACTATTATTTTAAAACAATATATTATTATTATATGAAATAAACAGATATTCACATCATTTATTTTCTTATAACCGTCTTCAAACCAATCGTGTATCCCTTTAAGTAATCATAATTTCCTTTGTTAACAGACATCGCACAGACACTGCTGTTAATCATCAAGCCGTGTATTGTGACGACATCTGATTAATTAAATTAATTACTCACCTGTCAAAATCATCGTTCGAAATGGTTGATGTTCTACAAAGATATGCTGGTTTAAGAAGCCGACTTAGTAATAATTTCATAGATAAATTTAAGCAGTGTTTACCTTATCTGAGACAGGTGCTGTTAGCAGAAATATTTTAAACAATTTATAAAGGAGAAGTTTACATTTCAGTTGTTTACATATTTTTATTTACGTACCTCGGTACGAAGTCATTTAAGTACCAAGCTGACTAAATGATTATATTAATAATATTACAATAACCTTACACATCTCACTCACGGCTATCGAGATTCCAAATAAGTCTAGGCCCGTATTATAGTCAGACTGCTGAAAAACATGCATAAATACTTAAGGTAAATTATAAATAATAAGTAGCTATAGTATTACAAATAATAATAATAATTCTGAGCCGAGGACCGAACCAAGTGGCTTGCAATTGGAGAGGCCTATATCCAGCAGTGGACTGCGATAGGCTGATGATGATAAATAATAATAATGAATATCTAACAACATCTTTTTTTTTACGTGTGGAAACCCCCTCGGTCCTTCACCCCACCGGGGCTTGCGGCGGGGCGGTGTGTCGGAATCGAACCGACTAAAACCACACGGTGTTCCACTCTGTGCCTGAGACGGGAGAGATCCGGGACCCGCATCTTACGCCATCCGGACCCCTCCCAGCGCCTGCCCGCACTCAAGCGGGCTCCGTCATCTGATGGTAAATTCTCAATTTAGGCGACGTACGGCACACGCGTAACGTNCCACACGGTGTTCCACTCTGTGCCTGAGACGGGAGAGATCCGGGACCCGCATCTTACGCCATCCGGACCCCTCCCAGCGCCTGCCCGCACTCAAGCGGGCTCCGTCATCTGATGGTAAATTCTCAATTTAGGCGACGTACGGCACACGCGTAACGTCTCCCCCTCGCGGCTGGCCTGTGAAGCGGATGGGAGGGAAAACCCGTCCCGCCCATCCGCGGCCACACTCAAGGCGGCATAAAGCGCTGGTAGGCGCGCCTCCACCACCCGGTTCGCCAGCGACGGATAGGGTCCGAGTGGAGGTCGTCCTCCCAGGCCTTCTCCGCCGCCTCCTTCCGCGAGATGACTTTCTCGCAGAAGGTCGCGACCACGGTAAAACTGCTCTCGCCGCCATCGCCATGGAGCGTACGACGGCCGGCAGCGAGAGATCTCCTCCGATGACTGCAGTGGGCATCAAGGCTCCAAGCGGGGCACACCGCCAGCGTGTGCTGGCCCGAGTCCTCACTGCAGTCGCAGTTGTGGCAGGCGGGACTCTTATGTTATGGGGTTGTGTTTTTGTGTTTTTTTGATATTTATAGATCATGCAAACACTGGAAGGTAACTGAACCCACGTTCTCTGGCTTGTCAGAGTCACTAACAACTAGATTAACAGACCCACTTTAATACATCAGGACACACGTCCTTTTTAAGCTTCCTATTCCATAAAAATAAGTACTAAAATGTTATTTCTGTGTAACACACGTCACTAGTTGATAATAAAACGGAAGATTAAACCTTATAACTAAACATGGCAATAAAATGCCTTCGCAACAAAAGTTCCTTTAAGAGTTTTCCCTTTGTCCAGGAGTAGGGCACACCGCACAATACGTTCAATCGATAGCGCTGGTGCTCCAACTCGATATGGCCCACTCACAATATAACTAATAATGTTTCCTGCTTAGATTGTCGTACGGGGATTATTTATAGCCATAGCTGTTTTTAAATATTAATAAAAAATTTTTTTTTTTCCAAATCCACTCAAATTTCTACACATCATTGGAATCAAGCTTGCGATCTGACGATTTTAAATATCAATTCCTAATGCTATCGCTTCTTACACATAGTCAAACAAAAACAGAGATTACTGATAAACGGGTAAATACGGTATGTTGGCGCTATTTAGCATTCATTGTATTTCATCCATAATACAATCGTCCCAGGTAGGGAATCGAAGCCTCAGGTTCACGAGTCAGGCTCATTATAAACAGTAAATCAAAAGTCAAGCTCTGCCAATTAAAATATAGGAATAGCTACATTACCCTGCTAAATATTTAAACCAACACGAATGTGTACATGTCACAGTCCCCAATTTGCGTAATTCGTCCAATTGGATTATCACAGCGTCAGGTAAAAAGGGTTTTTCACCTATAACAAGGTGTGGGATACGAACCGCAATCATTCGCACTCATTTCGAAAGTGGAAAATGTCGGGAACCAAGATTATGTAAATTTTTGGTTCGGTTCGCTATTGTAGACCCTAATCTTGGTCCCTGGGGAGCGTGGGGGTTACAACCCTCTCTGCACGAAGGGGAACCGTTCAATAGAAATTCTATAAATCAATCGGTATTTTATAGAATTTTGTTTTGTTTGTGAGACGAATGTTTTTGCTGCCAAGATTTAAAATTTGAATTACTTATTATTATGACTTAAACACTTGCAAAATATTATTTTTATGGTTCTTATATTTTATTGTTTCCGAGAAATGAAATGCAGTCTTTCTTTTTTTTTAATTTTCGTTACTTTTCGAACAAATTTGAAATGCTTATTTTTCCAAAATATGTCAAAACAATTGTATAGTAATTGAAAACAATTTGAACAGTTCATGATTACCTTTAAATGAATTTTGTGCCGGCTGTGTCTATCTGTAATAGTGAGATGCTTGTTCCTCTTGTTCCTAGATTTTTTCAGTCACCTTAAATACAAATCAATAGCTACATTCTAAAATGCAATCACCTCAAAGTACTTTTAAATTCTGAATTCATGTTTATGTAGATATATCTTGTAGTGAAAACAATTGGCATGAACTATAATTTTGTTAACTGCTGGTCGTATATTGTAAAGTATCACAATTAATACAGAGTTTCTCTCCTATTCTAAAACTCGTAACGTCATGCGAAGTAAATGTCGGTTTGTTGTTTGCAGTTAGTTTGCATCCAGTTTGTAGTTTGTTCGCTAATTATGCGATTAAAGGAAAACATAGTCATTCTATCTTACTGCAATTTGTAGTTATCTAAAATACGCCTTCGTATTTGTACAGATAAATTTGAATGAAGGAGTTAATTTTCTATTTTTACTATAATTATAAAATAAAGCAAACAATTATTTATTTTCAAGTGGTTACGTGTTACTTTCTGGTTAGACTAAGTGCTAGAGTTTTTAATATGGAAATAATAAATATTTTCGGACATTTAAAAATACAGCGTCGTTTAGTCCCAAACTAAGCGGAGCTTGTACTGTGGGTACTAGACAACTGATATTAATACATATATACTTGTTTTTTTGTAAATACATACATATTATACATAGAAGACACCCAAACTTCGAAACAAATGTTTGCAGATCATAGAAACATTTGGTGCGACTTAGGAATTGAACCTGAGACCTCTAGCACAGTAGTCGCATACGCTACCACTGCGCCACCGAGGCAATCGAGTTTTAGATTGCAAAGTTACATTTGTGTGTTAAAAATGATTTCCTTACTATTCATGAATGAGGTCACCGGAACCCGGAACCCTGATTGTGGTTGGCTTGTCTGTGGAGGTGTTCTTGGGCGGCTCTAGTCACTCACTGTTAGGGGACCCGCTTCTTATTGGCGAGGCCTGTACCATGGCAGATGACACCAACCATCCCAGAACCATTTTAGTTAGTGTTTAACGTTGATGTTGTTCATGAATTAGGTAAAATGGCAGATATTATGATGTGGGTGCTACTGGCAGAGCTATACATTTTCTCCGACAGGATCTCTTTATGTTTTAGATCTAAAATATTTAACATGGTTACAAGTTTTAATCATGACACAGTCCTAAGAAGTAAAGAAATTGCTGTAACGACATTGAACACTTAACAAGGAGTATAGCAATATGACAGCCGTTTTATACTAGTAGTTAGTGCTTCTCTATCTTGAGTTAAAAAAGTTATAAAAGAAAGAAAAGAAACAAAAGGACAAATAATTGTTTCACTCACCTATTCTGTATCTGTCTGTAGTTTTTCTAGTATTTACCTATATCCAATACCTTACCTTTAAAGGTAAGGTACTGGTTAGTAATATATGAATAAGCTTATTTAAAGTAAATGGTCAAACACTAGATTGGTTACATATAATACACAGACATTATTGTTATAATATTAAGGAATATTTAAATTTATTAGAACATATTAGAATATATTAACATTGCGCGGTTTTATTTGCAGCCAAATATGCATAAAATATGTAGGCGTACATACCTTCAAATACCGTGCTATGTAGGTCAAGCAGACTTGGTTACCAATACTACAAACTACCTTTTTAAGTCTATTATAGTTATTAAAATCCAAAGTTAAATATAACAAAGAACAAAATTAAATAAGGTAATGCATCTTACTAAAATTGGTAGAAATTCCTCAACCCCATAACAACAAATAACCAATACCTTTTATGATTTCTCACTTAGTTGATTCCATCATTTTTATGTTCGGGACCGGTACACGACCCCGTAACGTTTCACAGAATTTCATCAAGATTTGCCAAGTTAACTCAATACGTAGGCTGGCAGAGGTCAATCTTGTAATGGGATTAAACGGTGACCCACATTCCCTCTTAATAGGGGACCTAGAGTTGAATGACATGATGCTTAGGGACGAATCTCGTGAATTTCTGTAGCAAACACCAAGAAGGTGATAATGTTCTTGTATTTCATTAATTTATTATTGTAAACGTATCTATAACATCGAAAATAAAATCAAGTTAAAACCAGTTAGTGCTTTTAATTAGTATACAATGCCAAAATATGATATAGTAAATAAACCATTGCGGATTAACAAATAGCTATATGGTTAATCTTAAAAATTCAAAGAATACGATCTAAATTAAAATTATTAAAAGCTATTGTAATCGATTACTATTTTCTCGTTGAGTATCGTATTTTTGTGTACCTAACTTGTACAATGAAACTCTAACAAAATATTGCTTCAAGTTAAAACATAAATGTATGTATATGTTACTTCAAACGTTGACATACAAACAAATTTGTCAAAATAAATCCTAAAACAACACCGTAAAATGTTATTCCACCGTAATATATTATTTAAGAAGCAAAAGTATGATATATAAAATTGCATTACAGGACAACGCGTTCGTTGTAACCTAAATCCTTTTGTGTCTCCTTCCAATTTACTATAACTACAATTCAACATGCACATGTGCATAATTTATTACAAATGGGTAGCGACTTCAAAGCAATCTTTCTCCCTCCGATTCTTTCTCAAATGTTGCAACTCTCTCATTTCCATTTGTAAATAATTTTCTTTATTTGGGACACTCGGTCCCCTTTTAATAAAACCCACTCGGCACTCGCATGGCGTCCATAATGAGAGCGAGAAACTGATCCTTCTTTTTTCCACCCCTCGTACAATCTTTCGCTAGTTAGTGCCACGACCCACTTATGGCACAAGTTACTGACACACAACTTTTATGCGGGATTTAAACAGTTGGATACGACTTTACTGTCGTATTAAAAGATGTGATAAAAATCTTATAATACTTTTATTCAAAATGATAAATATATTAAAAATTAAACTTCTCGAGTTTGGGCTCAAATGATTTTTTAAAGGCCAACAACCTCGAGGTAAGCGTTTACCGAACATTATAACAAGATACAAATACAATAGTACGGTAATAGCTGCAGAAGTAAAAACTATGTTTACATTTCAATTCTAAGTTCATTTGTAAAATAAAACTATCCAATAAAGAAAAAAAATAAAAAACATCAAATATTAAACAACAACTAAAATCAGTAAAAAGACTGTTAACAGTAGAAGAAAAACAAAAATATAAATGAGAAGGAGGTAGACAGTAGATGTACAAAGACATCTACTCTCTATCCCCTTCAGGCTTTCTAATTTCATTAATTAGGCTTTCCTCCACACACCATTAACGTATCTTTTTTGTGTTAATTTGTATTTTCAATAGTATGTATATTTCAATGATTAAACTTTAGTAAATTAGGAACAAGACTTTACAAATAAATATTGTCAAGTTTGTCAAGTTGTTTTTAAGAACAAAATATATCGGTATAAATACTTACGTCAAATAAATAGAGAAAATGGGTACAAAGAGAGTATCTCAAAAAAGTCGGTATATTTTAAAACAAAAACAGTCCAGAATCCTCGTTACGTCTCCTTGGAGAGCGTTGATTAGTTTTCTGCGAATTAAGATAATTCTATTTAGGCCTAAGTCTCTACGGTGAGTCGTTTGAGATTTTGCCTCAGCAGTTTTAATGATCAATCTTATTTACAAAGTTAGAGAAACAAAATAAATGGATTTAAATATAAATAAAGAGTATATTTTTAGAATAACACATGCTTACTTATTTTGCTCGTCAACAGAAAACGTTTATTCAAACGACAAACATATAAAATGGCACAAATCATCATTTTCCCGAATGAATAGGAATGAATTATGATGCACGGTGTTTTAAGATAAAACTAATAACTGTAGGGAGATGTCTAAATCCAATCTTATACCTACTTATATGTTTTTGGAACCCCATTGCGGACAAATGTCTGTAGTATGAAATCGTACTAATCTCTCATTTCCATTTAGTGATGTGTAATAAGTCCTATACTACTATGCTAAACAGCGCACTCCTTGTAATTAACCGTTACCATATCACAAACATCTGAAAGTTTTTCTCTTACATCCAAATTTCTTTGGTCCCCGTAACTAGTTGTAGAATTAGTCAGAGGCGCCACGGGACTGGCACTCCTTGATTTATGACGTTACCCTACTTCCACTTGCCTACTTCTTACACTGATTTTATACTGCTTA
The DNA here is from genome assembly GCA_003709505.1 of Hyphantria cunea. Taxonomy (NCBI): domain Eukaryota; kingdom Metazoa; phylum Arthropoda; class Insecta; order Lepidoptera; family Erebidae; genus Hyphantria; species Hyphantria cunea. Next base: position 1,073,301 of record PKRV01001347.1, read on the forward strand.
CTGCTCTTTCAGTTTTAGCAAAGATGGCAATCTCTACTGGAAGAACTTGAAAAGATTGTAGATAATAATTGGCTGATTGAAACAAATACCTTAATCTACATAATCAAAAATCAAAATTATATATTAATAAGTTAGAAATGCATTATCCATAATAAATAAGGTTTCAATAGTTTGGACACTCCAATGGTCGGATCGGTTACAATGACCTTAAAATACACGTTCATTGTAACTATATTTTCCTCTAAATATGAGAATTTCTTGAGAATACTCGAAGAACATGAATATAATAAACAAGTAATACAAGAAAATAACAATTAGGAACATGCGAAACATGTGCATAGAGCTCAATTGATGATGTATAACGTGAAATAATATATAATAAATCAAATCTTTTCTTTGTATAAAATAGGTAAGTACGCGGGTATTTTGATATATATCATAGTACCGCTGATTTATTACCTTTCTCAGGTGTGAAAATTTTAACGCCAATGGAATTTAAATACTATAAATTTTAGATTGTCACTGTCATTGTTAAAGTGCTTTAATAATAATAGTATAGCAGAAAATGTCTATTGAGAATAAATATAAAAAGAAGAAAATGTCCAAAAGAAAACTCAGCAACACTTTAATAACATTTCTGGCATAGCAGCTTCCCCAATATTATTTTGAATTTGATCACATTTCATTATTTTACATTCCTTGGTAACAACATTTTTGGTACCATTGCGAATACGGTTTTGTGCATTAATTTATAAAAACTCAGAGCTATAAACTACATTATACCTATTCGTAATAAGATATACTTTGGACTACAGATATAATGTTAAGCCGCGTTTTCGAAGTCAGTGAGGAGCGGACCGGTTTCGGCGGCTTGATATAAATTAAGCAATAACTAGTAGTTTAAAAAAACTATTGAAATCGTTGAAGACTTACATGAGTTTATTTTCCATTCAAATCTGCCTATAGAAATGTTCACTTCAAAAATACTGTCTCATCGAGTGACTTTGTATCCGTGTTCCACCCCTGGTAGGTAAGTATTCATCCTGAATTATGACCGTATTCTTCTGCCATTAGCTTCATAAACGGAACATTTGGCCCAGTGTGCGGCTCAATGCTGTATGTCTCAAATAAGCGATATCTTACTTCTGGCCCCTTGTTTTTGTACTAACGTTGAAATATGGGCGAATAACTGAATCGTTTACTTATTATCGTGGAATGTATAAGTGATAAATACTTTTACGTATAAAGAAAATTGATTTAGTGGATATTGTATGGATATTATATATTGATATGCATCATAAATTTTATAGCTGATAGAAATAGGTATTTTGAAGACCGATGGGAATTAATTGTCGTAAGCCATTGGACTCCTAATTTTCACATTAAATATGCCAAGTACATGATATTACTACTTATAAAATACTTCTCACAATGGAAATTAGGAGAGATTTTGGTTAAGACTTAAACGAGCAAGTAGACATATTGCAGAGTTAAGCGATCCTAGCCTACGGTTCTCAGTCTACGGATGGTCTATCATTATTAGCACATGTATAATCCTTTATTGATAATTATCCACCGTCTATATATCCCAGAAAACTTCCAAAACTAATGTTGTGTTTGTTTTAATAAACAGGATAAATATTTGTCACACATGTTGGCAGCAATTTGATATAGGTCTAAAGTAGAATAATAAAGAAGCTAAGGCGAAGCCGATGACAGACGCTAGGCAAAAATGCGAAGTAATTTGAAATTTAATTTCGAAAGAATATTGTCATCAATAAAAGAGTGAGCATTCGATAAAGCTTTAAAACATTTGCTATCATTTCAAGTAATATAAATTTTATCTTCTACAAAAAGGTTTTACGATGAACCTTTTTGTGAATCTTAGAATTCAGGGCATATGGACGGCGTAATAACTTAAGTCGTCACATTTCGTTAAGAGTTCTGACTGTTTATCCAAACGTAGGATACGGACAGATTTTATTCTGAACCTTCATTTTTTACTCTGTTTTATACCTTTATCTCTTTTTGTGTTTTTCTGTAACCTACTTTTGGTGAGCGAGTACTTCAGTGTTTTCTTCAACTAGTGCTAGAGTCGTCTAATCATGGAGGATCCATACTTCAGCATATATCGGTTCTTTGGCTGGTGTGAACGACGATACAGAAAAACAGTGCTAGGCAACACTCATAATAAAAATGTTTATTTTACTCTTTATGGTAGATGTCGGTATATTACAAATACTCCGGGTGTGTGACGTCATCTACTGTCAAATTATTACATACTCTGTTCATTAGGCGCGCTGTTGTTACCAATCACTTATAATCAATTTGGTTTATAATTATGTAAGTACGCAAAGGCATAGTAACTTACTGCATGAATGTTTATTACATTTTTAATATAACCCTGGTCCATGTTAATGTGGCAGTCTTGATACTTGCCGAACTATCCATAATTGAGTATAGTTGGTTTACAGATGTTGAAATATTGAATAATTAAATAATTCTAGGAAATGGATATTCCATTTCAAGATAAAGTGAATTCTTATAAGTTTATGAGAAGCAGTTTCAAAAATCGTTATGTTTCACTTAATATTTTCACTTTAAATCTGTTGTCTTGTAGGATGTTGAAGTCCCTGTAAAAATTATTGTTTCGATCTACACGTCAAGCACTTACCTATACAGTTTTATAAACAAGGACTTAAACACCTTACAACTAAATAGATTTAAAGTTAAGCATCGACTAACTGAGTGGTTATAACTCATTCAATCCTTAAAGTGACAGCATTATATATTCACGCACACTTACGCACACACAATTTATAACTGATAATAGCATATTTTGAACACACCCTAATCATATCAACTTATCTTATAAGGGAAACCTTATAGCTGCAAACTCTGTCTCTTAAGATAATATAAATATGTTCAGACATTTTAACACACAGCGCCATCTAGTCCCAAACTAAGCAGAGCTTGTACTATGGGTACTAAATAACTGATATTAATACTTATATACTTTTTTTTGTAAAGACATACATATTATACATAGAAAACACACAAACTCCGAAACAAATATTTGTAGATCTTCAAACAAACATTTGGTCCGACTCAGCAATCGAACCCGAGAACTCTTGCCAAGCAGTCGCATTCGCTACTACTGCGCCACTGAGGCAGTCAATATACAAGATCAAGATACAAGCGTTATCTAGTTTAAGAGAAAAGGCTCAAATTTTCAAAAGAGGCGCTCATAGCCCAGTTGCACTCGGTGATTAAACACAATCGAGGGTAAGCAACGATGGCGCGGTCAGTACCTGGATGGGTGACCGCTGGTGGCATGTTACCATGAGCGTCTCCGTGATTCGGAGGTCACGTTAAGCAGTCGGTCCCGGTTGTTATCATACGATAACAGTCGTGAAGCTTAGTTGGAGGCCTTCGGGCGGCTTAAAAACATCCAACGGCAAGATTTACGTAGCCACAACGTATTCTTGCCAGTCCCCAACCCGCACTTGGCCAGCGTGGGGACGTATGGCCTTAACCCTCTCCTGAGAGGAGACCCGAGCCCAGCAGTGGGACATTATGGGTTGTTGGTGGTTTTGGTTTGGCTCAAATTTTTGGAATTTTAATTTTGTTAAAGTATTAGAACTTTAGCATACAATATTGTTGACGTTACTATATATATATATATATATAATAATTCTTATTATAAATAAACTGTTATTCTGCATGCTGTATGACTTTTTTTACATTATACAGTACAGAGAGTCCACTGCCTGATATAGTCTTCTTCAATTGCACACTACTTGGTTCAAACCCTTGACTTCTAGCACAGAGGCCCTGCCATCTTGTATAAATCAACTCTCCATATGGCCTATGGATACGCGGTTTTCACTTAAGAACTCGTTTACTCCAATGGTTATCGGTTCTCATTATCTTGAACTGACAATAAAAAATATGCGCGTCTTACAATAGTAGAAAAGAGATACGAAGTACATACAAATATATATTTAGTTGACTTGCCTCTTGGTAGAGTAGGTAGTAATCCTGAGTCAGAGATCGAGTCTAGTAAGTACAATGTAGCATTAGAGTGTACCCTCTTTTTTCAAATATATCTAACCAGGCTCTTTCGAAATGTTACATTATTGTCTCTAATTGCCCGGTTGCAAAATCATTTTTTGGGTTAAAATATATCTGCCCGCATGATGGTAGCCAATAGTTTCGCCACCTATTTCGTCAGTGCGACTATATAGTCATCAAAAAGTGGTCCCTAAATGCGGCGTTATCTACCCTTTGTTTTGTACATACCGAGGATGTGAACAGAAGTTCTGAATGCAAGAATTGATAGGATTCATAAAAATTAATAGTGTTACATTTGTTTCAATCATGATTTAATTTTATTTCAAAGGAAACGGTTTATTTTCAACACTCTGTTGCACCAGAATTAAGCTTTAATGAAGCTTATTATGAAGAGGAAACACTAATTAAAAGAAACCCCGAAAAATGCCAACCTCGCGAAATAATTTCTCAAGTAATAATTCAGTTCTTTAATCATTCAACCAAGACGGTCATTTATACCGAAAATTTACTTTTTTTACCACGTTATTTACACAACGTTCAGGCAAAAACCCAACCCTTCGGAGCCCCATTAAATAAAAGGCAATTAAAAGTTTTTTACTTCACTCTGTTTAACCCTTTGACGCAATCGACTATCGGTCCACCTTTTTGCTTTATCAATATTTCAACTTCAGAAACTGACCTTATTAATGGTCACAGTTTAGTTTTGTTTGCATTTAAAAAAAGTAATACACGTACATGGAACAAAATATCTTAAGCATGTTTGAAATAATAATTGAAAAAATTACCAAGACTTTTGAATTTTCAACTGATGTAATGTCACATATACATCTAGGCGTCTGAGGGTCGAGTGCATGAAAAAATTAATCGTCTGTGATTGGTTCGCGCGCTGTGCCGTTAAAACTGGACGAGAATGGTACAGGCCTCAGCTCCCTCTGCTGCAGATCACATATGAATAATGTCAATAACAGACTAGGGGTGTGTGGGGGCGGACCACAATCTTTCGCCCCCAGCCAACCTCACCTGCACGCGGTGCACCCTGCTAGATAACAAACGAGGCTCTGGCGACCGACCGATGGCGGTATATCCATCCTAAAAGGCGTAACTAAATACAATAGGCCGGTGATGGGCAGCAGCGTCACCGGTGCAACAAGTTACGCCCTGCGATCACCAACCCGCCTGCCCAGCGTGGTGATTATGGGCTGACCCCCTCCATGAGTAAGCAACAAAAGCCACGGCCCCCAGTTCCCGGTAGNCCGAAGAACCGATAACCGTTGGGGTAAACGAGTTCTTGAGTGGAGACCGCGTCTCGGCAAACGTAATGTAGGACGTCCACAAGCCAGGTGGAGCGATGATTTGCGCAAGACGGCTGGCAGGAGCTGGATGCGAGAAGCCATAGATCGAACTAAGTGGCGTGAAATTGGAGAGGCCTATGTCCAGCAGTGGACTGCGATAGGCTGATGATTGATTTTTGATTGATTGATGATTGAATAACAGACTGACTGCTTTAACACTTAGTGTTAGATAATTTCGTAAGACGAACTTATATGTCCTATAATAATCAATTAGAAAATAAAAACCTACGTTATTTATCATTTTGAAAAAATAAAACGTTAAAATACTTATTTTTTATTGCCGACATCAGACACACTACGTTATCTAATCTCAATTAACTACAGCTAATACAATGGGTACTAGACAACTGATAAAAATATACAATCAATGCAATATCATAATTAAGTATATAGTTCAATGCTCGAACTTCGTCCATCCTCGACCCGAAAATTTCACATCATTTACAGCTAATTATATGAATAGGCGATTACTGCCATCTGATTCACTGACCTCAAACTTAGCGACAATTTAGTTAACAAATTGTCCAACTATTCGACTAAGTGAATGGTAGCTAATTGTGAACGGCTTCTCAATGCCTCTAGATCACTCCATTAGTCGAGTCCTACCCACCGCTTTCAATTCATTGATTATCCTATAATTCTCAGCTTTGAATATATTTGTTACATAAATAAGTCTCTGTCCGAGTTTCTCAACTTTGTTGCTTTGAAGTGAAAATGAAATTGATTCTTCTAAGTTTAGTTTTAATATGAAAGAGTGGCGACAAGAATTTTAACAAACGATGGAGTTTGGTATCGGGAAGTATTGACAAAGGTTCTCAGCTTTTGTTTGTCAATAGAAATTTTGTTATTTAATTAATGGTATTCTTAAAAATATACATTATTTTATGTTAAGTGGTTTCTTGTTCCAACCTTTAAGCCCAACTTGTTTAAATTTCATCTTTCACAAAATTATTAAGTGTAGACTGTTTCAACAATTGCGTGTAAAATGCTATCATTATCAAAGTGTATTATCAAAATCTCTGTATTTTGGTAAATAAGAACTTTTCTTAACAGATAAGAAATCACACCCAACTTAATTATTTCGCTAGCATCTAACTGGTTAATCAACAATTCAGGTCATTGTGTCAGGTGATAGCACTAAATCCAATCCAAAGCGCACAGAGCCGGGCACAAATTGGTCCGACACGCCTTTTCCTTGCTCACACTCCTCGTCATCAGGTTTACAAACGTTGTGTGTGCCAAGTGTACCAACCACTGTGTGTCAAAATGTATGCCGATGTGGAAAACAACCCATTTTGGTGAAGTTTTGTAATCCAATATTCTTATTCATTCGTATGTCTTATAAAAAACAATTCATATTGAAAAACTAATAAAAATAATGAGTGTAGATCGTTGTCACTTTTCATACTGTCAAATCTATAAATTGTTTTGTTTAAATAAATGTATAATCTGCATTGTAGGTTTCCTAGTTATGGTGTACAATAAAGACTACCTATCTTTATAGTCACGCTGATGCAGGCGGATGTGGCGCTCATAGCTTAGTTGTACTCGGTGATTAGAAACAATCATCGAGGGTAAGCAATGATAGCGCGGTCAGTATCTGGATGGGCGAGTGCTGGTGGCATGATACAATAAGTGTCTTCGTGATTCGGAAGACACGATAAACATTCGGTCCCGGTTATTATCATAGAATAACAGTCATGAAGCTTAGTTGCAGGCCTTTGAGCGGCTTCAAAACATTCAACGGTCGATGCCACAACGTCGTATTGCCAGTCCCCAACTACCACTCGGCCAGCGTGGGGATGTATGGCCTTAATACTCTCCTAAGAGGAGACCCGAGCCCAGCAGTAGGACATTACGGGTTGTTAATGAAGGATGATAATGATGAAGAAGGCAGACACCACATATTGTCGATTGACCTGAGGCACTTAAGGATTTTTAGTTTACCTAAATAATAAAAACGAATAACTTGTTTCGATGACCTGGTTTCATATAGTATAATGTAACATTTTATGAGTTAGTGCGTTCGCTATACGTAGAAACGTACGTACGTACGTTTATAATTGTTCTCTAGTAGAGAGCAATTATAGATAATATCAATCAAAGATTTAATAGACATGACATCAGACCTGAAGTTCTCAACCACTTATATTTTGCTGATTCTATTCAGTTATAAGTAATTATTAATTGAAAAATAATAATTTATTTTTGAAAGTATGCATTTAAAGTTCAAAAGAAATAGTATTTTAGAAGCTCACAGTTATTATTTGGAACTCGTAAAGACAGAGGTGAAAGGGTATGTCTGTATGCCTTATCTCATAGTTACAAAGTGTCTTAAGGATAGGCAAAAAAATTATTAGCCCCAGCTAACATATCCTCATTTCAAAATATGCAGATTATTAAAGATAATACCAGTAGGCTTCAATATCGTCAATGTCTTTGCAACCACAAGGTTACTTAAAAAATATGTTTTAAGGCTCTATATACATTCATGACTTAAGAACGTAATACAGACGTAACGCTACATTTTATTGAAGCTGATTGTTCATTATAATAATAAAAAGCGTACAAACTACGAACTAAAATACTTAACTTGTACAACTAGAAAGTTTTAACTAAAATTTGTAAAGGAGAACATTACAACACTTTTATAACATATTAATCATCCACGTTTGTTTCACGAAAACCTGCGCTTTGTTTAAGTCCAAGCATAATACTGCCAATGTATTGTAATGTAAATGTTATGTAAATACGGCCTTGCTGCTTGGCGGGGGAGAGAAGGGGGACGAGAGAAAATTATTAAAAAAATAATACATCTACCGACTGCTGCAAAAGTTTATTGAAATATATCAACTTTTTTTCAACTACCCGCCTGAGTTCATTTCATCTCGAAACATTGTTATTGACGGAATTTGATATTGTTTCTGAGCAAATTCCTCTCTAACTTTTTGTACAGTAGGAATTTCTGTTGCCGCAGATATTTTGCGGGGACTTAATAGAAAATGATTTTGACATTCCACTTTAGTGAGATCGTAAGGAAAATAGTTTACAACTGGATTATATGGCAGCTAGTAGTTTTAAGCGACGGCTTGAAGCACGGAGCCGAAGGAAAGAGTACATTTTCACAAGAATTATTAAGCGATTGGCTAAGGCGTTGCACAACGAGAATAATATCAATGCTGAATTTGTTATCATGCAGACATTTAGAAGACTAATTATGAGAAAGAATTAAGAAACTTAAGTAAGTAAATAATTAAAAAACATAATGACTTAATAACTACAAGATTGTATAATATGAGAATTTACTATAAATAACAACTTTCTGTTATATGTTTGTTTAAGATAGGAGTTCTTTCAAAAAAAAATGTATGTAACCGACGTATGTGTGTTTTTAGGGTTCCGTACCTCAAAAGGAAAAAATCACTTTGTTTTCCATCTGTCTGGCTTCCAATACCATTTCGTATTTGCGAGTCCGAAACGCCCTTGGCTGGTTAACTTTTATTTATGTCATTGTTTTTCGTACCCTAGGTACCCTAGTTAAGTGTACGATTTATAATACGGGTGTCTGCTGTAGACCTTCATTAGTTTTCAGACCCGTCTGAAAATGGTTATATTCTCAAGGAACTTTAGCATCAAGCTTGAACACCTCTTGAATTTCACAATTGTAACGTTAGGTGATAGGCACCAGATTAGCTCGTGTTTGCCATATAAGTTAAGTTATTATTGCTAACAATCAAAGAAGTTAATTTTTATCACAATTCTCCTAATGTTTATCAAAAGCTAACCTATAGGAAGGGCATGCGACTCTTGTGATAGACATGATGTACGCATTCAAAACCTAAAAGAGGTGGCAGATGACAAGTTGAAGCGATCTGTCTATTTCGCCGTTGCACAGTCTCTATTGATTGTTCCAAAAAGCACTCTTCTCGAGTTAGAAAGCCCAAAGGGTAGTTCTAAAAGTTTCTATGTTCGTACCGTTCAGTTCTTCTACGTCTCTCTTATACAAAGTAGGCACAGTGGTAGCGTACGTGACTGCTGTCCACGACTGAAAAGCTGCTTGTTGTCTTGGTATAGACATGGTGTCGGTCCGGATGTCCTATAGGGTCTTGAACACACACAAACACATCCACCCACACACTCACCGACTTATATACTGCTCTGGTACGTCTTTATACTCTTGAATTGTTCGACCATAATCGATCATCAAAAGTTGTATAAAATTAATGTAAACATAATGGTGTCTAGAAATACAGGTAGTGGGACTAGCTTAGGCACCAGTTTCCCGCAGTATAAAACTTTATCATAATATTATGCGTAAACTGTAATTTAAAAAAGAAAAATGTACTGTGGAAGGAAATAAATATTGTTATTATTGTTATCTGTATTCAGATGTTGTGAATAATATCCACAACTATGTACTTCGTTACTACCGTTACTATAATAGTAAAAAACATATACAAGATGTTCCAGATCTCGACGTTAAGGAACAGTCTCATAATGTATAAAGTTGTAGCAAAAGTGAGAGTCGTGGCCTATAAAGGGGTTAAATATATTGCAGAAAACAAAGAGAAGTAGCAACTGCTCCCCCGAAAAGGGCCCTAGCTCTTTAACTGCGAGAGAGGGAGATAAATAGACATAAAACTACTAAGTCTTGAGTGGGGTAAAAGAGACTCAATAAAACCCTCACATACAAATTACTACGATGTTTATTCATAATATGTATACATTTAGATCAAGGATGATATACAGCCTGTACGAGTATGTAAGTAGTATGTTTGCTAGCGAAGATACTACAGATACATAATAATATGTGTGTTTATATAAATATAAGGTGAAACACCATTCGTCGTACTGCATGCAGCAGTCTCACACCTAGCGCTTCTTATGTCATCGAAAAAAAACTAAAAAAATCACAATAATTTATAAAAAAAAATACTTATGATTATTACAAAATATGTTTTTTCATTCGATTAAATATCCGATGCTATAAATAGCGCACAAGAAAGCTCGATGATGGCTAAAGACTCACACAACCTCTTCTGCTGAACAACGGACATTATTTAAACCAACACGATAGATTACTAGTCCCGGGATCATAATATTTATTGCTGCAAAGTATCGTATATAAGAGGATTATATAACATGTACAATCGTATCACTCGTATTAAGAGATTTTAAGCGTGAATATAAACCTTGCGAACAATAAACAGAGACATATTACTTTTCAAATGAGCTTCAACGCAATGTAATGTGTCGCTTATATGTACGTGATGTGTTGCTTTACAATTAAATCTGAAGTGTAATCAGGTAGTATGATTTCCTTTAACAGAAAATGGTAACTATATCATTGTAATGATGAGAAACGCTTAACATCTCTTAATAAAGAATATTTATATTTTCAGTAAAACTTCGTATAAAATGCACTTTATATACTAGTGACCATAAATTGATTAGAAATTAATCGTTGTCAAATTTTTTTACATTTTATTCTACTCGTAAATAACACTTACTTTTACAATATTACATTTTTCTGAGTGATGACTAGATTGTTTCGTTTTTGAATAAATTAATAGTCATTTAAACGTTCAGTCTTATTATGCACAGCTAAACAACAACTAAAGGATAATTAACGTGGACAAACTTGAGCAATTATATAATTTAATGTATATTAAAAATAATAACAATCATGAATGGGTAACATAACAAAAAAAGTTTAATATTACGGTTAGCTAGCATACATCACTTGCAATCGCAACTTGTATCAATTAATTCAGAGAAAAATTGTAAGATGCAGAAGTACTTCTTTAAGATTAAACATTATGCCACCATGTCAATTAATAGACATTCATATAGCAACAAAGACAACTGATGAGTGAACTTAAGTAACTAATTCATGTTTAGTAAACAAATGAATAAAAATTATTAAATTAGTTTGAACACAGCAATAGATGCTTACGAGCGATGTACACGTGAAATAAACATGACTAGCTTCAAGACATAACATAGCTAAACAATTTCCTAAAAACAATCGGTATAGGACTTTGATTTTCAAGTTATTTTCACGGCAAGTTGGTGTAGTTGGCGAGATCCTTGCCATTTTTGTACATCGAGGTGATGATAGGGTCGAGGTTGTGATACTCTTTGCCAGAGCGTGGCCGCAATGTATTTGTTGGTTGTCGACTAAGTCTGGAACAAAATAAATGACTTTAGCAAATGTGGCGATTATAATACACAAGGTGAGTATATAGTCTATATAATAATTCTTTGACCCTTAACACTTTCTGGAATCATATGTTTTCAAAAAAAAAAGATGCGCAACATGCTCTGACTAAGCTATGTGGCATTATGATCCTTGAACTAATGGATGGATGGATCGACTAGATTTCATTTAATACAATCGTAATAAATAGAACTGCACTTAAGCAAGGACTTTATAAACTTAATAAATAAAATTGTATTAGGTACCTCATTCCCGATGGTGTATCAGAGGATGAATGTGATGACGTCAGTGATAGAGTCTCGATATAGTCGGACATATCAGACGTTCCACTTGATGTGCTGTGAGTATCCATTACACCTAAAAATGTAAAAGTCTTATAGAATACATTTTAAAGTTTAAAGTAAATGATCAAAGCGCCAGAAATAAGAAAATCGTAAGACAATAATTTAAAGAAGAATATAAATTAGTCGAAAATATGTCTTAAAATACTACCTTTTAACTGCTTTGGTGGAAGTACCGGAACCTCTGCTTCTGCTGATGATGACTTAAGAGTCGTTCTGGGTAATTGCATAGGCATATCTCTCAAGAGATCAGAGGACTTTGATTTTCTCGATAGTGATGGATGTATACAACTTGTTAAGTTTCCTTTCATCCTTTTATGTACCATATAGTGATATCGCGAGTGACCAGAAGTCAGAGGAATCTCGAATTCATTATATTCCACTCCACCATGTTTCATCGAACAGCTGGATACGCCTGAATCATTCGAACTTGAGGAGTCTCTGTTACCTCCAGACTTGCAAGGAACGCTCGAAGATCTTTTAATTTGTGCGTTGTCCATCAATTTATTCCTCAAATGAGGTATTTCTTTAGAAGAACTTTCTTCAGACGTTTTATTCTCAGATCCTGAAGATTTGCAGTCACAACATTCTGGTTCATTGTCACAAGGTGTCGATGATCTCCTATTTTCAATAGTCATGTTCCTCAAGGTTTCTAGAGAAGATGAGGTTGCGTGACTGCCCACGCTGCTGTCAAATTCTTTCAATTCTTCAAGAAGATGTGCTGAGTCTACTGAGCTAGACCGTTTTTGCATAGCCTCCTTGTTATTATTGCCAAAAATTTGAATTCTGTTTTCACTACCATTAAGAGTTGGTATGCTGAGAGACTTTTCTATGTCCACTTTTGTAACTTTATGCATGGTATGTTTTAAGCTCTGTGACCAATTTGGATTTGGTGACATTGGCGTGTAACCTGGATTAGGTCCAAGAGTTTTAATAGTGCATTCTCGTTTTCGTTCATTAGAAGGTTCCATTAATAAGTACTCATCATTTTTATGTTTTTTCAAGTCTGTGTTCTTGGCACTTTGTGAATGACCACATTTTGTGCAAAGTTTAGATTTCTTTGGCACAGAGTTAACAGCGAGGTCTATATTTGCACTAAGCGCGTCTAACTCACTCTGTGTTACTCCTGCTTTCTTTAACAAATCCTTTGCATTTTCATAGTATTCTAAAGATAAAGCAAATTCTAAGTTTTCATAATTAGCAAAGGGGCCCTCAAATTCTTTTTCTTCCTTTGGTTCGACATTCTGATAATTTGTAAAGTTTGCTTCACGAGCACACAAATCAGTAGAATCTTTTTCGGTACTAGCAGCACTTTGTCTATTTGTTTTCCGTGACACATCTATTGTTGCATAAAGGGCCATCTCATCTGTGTTTTGGGCCATGTCATCATTTATTGTTTGTGCATTGGTTTGTTCATTTGTTGTTCTTTTACAATAAGGAAGACTAATTAGATTATTTGCCCAGTTAGTTACTTTTTGACAGGGACACTCTACAGGTTGAAGGTTTTCGTCGCATTCTACTATGACTGGCTTTCTATTACAACCGAATTTTAGAATGCATCCGCAGTTTTTCTTAAGTACTAAGTTGCCAGGGGCTGATTGTTTTGTTACTTGAAACAAATCGTCCGCTAACGCTTGTTTTATTCTTTTTGGAGTATCATAATACTCTGTGTTTTCGATCTGTAATAGACAGAAAATCTTAGTTAATATTTTAGTATAATAGGTAATTGAAAAGTGACTTTTTATAGAATTATACTTACTTCAACGTGTGTTGTTTTAGGTATATCATAGTTTTCATATGGTCCTACTTTGGGATTGTTTATTGCATGGTTATCAATTTTAGAACATGGGCAAATATTTGCAGGCAGAGGTGCTGGGGGCTTCTTTTGATCTAAATAGGCAGGTTTTGGAGGCCGCTCTGGAGGTCTATCTTGACACTGGCAAGCGTCTAAAGTTTTTCTAATAGCTCTAGGAGTCAAATATTCTGTGCTGTTTGATGAATTATCGGAACTACTTTCTGCCACAGGTTCCATTGTCCAAGCTGGATTAAATGATGTACCAGGAGTCAGAGCTACTGTTGAGGAACGAGATATAGCTCCAAGTTTAGTGAGGCAATTGTTACATCTCTCTAATGTAATATGGTCAGCTCCACTCCATAGTGGCCGAGAACCTACTTCATCTCCATCATAATTTCGCCTTTCGTCTGACGGCCAGAATGGGGATACTCCTCTACAATCTTCACCGAAAAAGTTTTCTTCATAAAGCCCACTCGCTGTATCTGGTATAGACTGATCAACAGAGTTAAAATCGGATAGACGAGTGCTGGGACGTGTTTTATTCCCTGCAAAAATATTACATACTTAAGTCTGTGTTTCAACGTTCAGACAAATATCACATAAAGATTAAAATGTTCTTAAAGTAAGTAAAACTTTCACTTACCAGTACTTCTTCTAGATGCAGCGGGTGTTCGTTGTAGAGTCAAGTTCCCTTGAGCTGCGAGGTCGAAAGCATCTGAGATATCTTGCGCTTGATCAGTTATGAGCATGTGCAGACCTTCACCCTTTCCGCAGTGAGAACCACCTTCGAAACAAAATCGACCTTCGACTACTCCATAACGCCTGTGAAATCAATTGAAATATTTTCAGGTTTGTGCTGCATCATAAAATAAAGAAATAAATCATAACCTTTCTGTGAGGATATTTATAACCTTTAAATATATTATTTCGAATCTATAGAGCTATGGTTTTGAGGAAAACTACCGACAAACAAATTTTTCATTTAAAAACTAATAAAACCAAAAATTTAAATAAAGGTGATAAAGTGTCAACCAGTTTAATAACTCGACCATCCATCGTATAGTAAACGCGTTATTTTAATATCATCTCTTTCGAATCCTTTGTATTTTCTATCTCCGTCTCTTTTCTGTTGGAACAAAGTGCAGATTTTGTAGCGAGTGCAATATGTTATGAAAGTAGTTTAGAACTTATGTGCAGTTATGGCTGAACGTACAGACTTACAGGATAACAGTGGGCATTAGATAATCACTGTTATGTTGGACTCTGTAGAAAGTTTAGAATCCAAAATTATTTGTGTTTGAATGTATTTATTTAGTTTAAATTTATGTTGCATTTTATTATTTACTTATTATAATAGTCATTTTACAACAAACAATTTAATAAGGACAACTACAATGAATACCTATAAATATTAAGAAGTTTATGAGATCTAAAAGATTTCAGATTTTACTGTAGTTTCAAGAATTTTTAAAAATAAATAAATTCCCTCTTGTAAAATTTCTCATGTTTATATTTATAACCCTCTAACCATATAGTCATTTCCTTCAAGAATAAACATTATCATGGTGACTGTAGTTCGCGCTTACTCTACAAGATGGCGAACGGAAGTTTCGGCCATTAGCTCATGATGGCGTCCGCTCGGCGGCGAAGCGCATAAACACGTCACTACCGGGTTTATGCGTCAAGGATCGCATAAACCGTTTTTACTATCGTGATAATATCTTCGAATGTTGTTTTACTGTTTACTTTATTGCTTTATTTTATTTAAGGTTAACTGTCTCTTTATGGTAGTCATATGGTGTTATTGCTATTGAATTTGTTTCAGGGTATGTGTGTGTATATAAGTATACATAAAGGAAATCTCTATGAAAAAGTTTTTCATCGAATTACAACATAATTCGAACCTGCCACTTACATTCTTTTTGTTTTTATTAACCGTCATGCGCTTACTAATTGTTAGTGTGAAGAAACGGGTGTCCATGTCCCTCCAAAACAGAGGGAGGTTCATCCGGCCGGACAAGGTGACCATGCCTGGCGGGCCACTGCCTAACGATTGAAATTGGTATGTTGTTTATATCTAATCGGCACGAGACCTTCTACTGCGTAAATCAGGATTAGTGGTGTGTTTCTGTTTTACATTTTATGTGGAAGTGGCCACAATTCATTTTATAACTATCTTGATATACTATATCGAATTTTTACAGTTACCTAGTTAGTTAGTTATTGTTTGATACGGATGGCGCTTGTGAAACGATGCATGTGCATTGAAAACTAATCTCCCAAAGAAAACCCGTAAATGTCCCGTTTATGATATTTAAATATTACAAACGGGACATTGGGATAATGGTGATGATGGTGAGACTACTCACCATCATCACCATTATCAATCTATTGCCGTCTTCTTATGAACGAAAGTATACCCAAAGGAGCGCTAACCATCCCGAGTTTGATAATTTATCTGTTTACGTTAAAATCTATATGATTCCTTGTCTTGTAAAGCCTGAAAATATAAACGGAATCCTTAACATAAAATATATAGAAAAACAATAACCAAGGGTACAACAATACACCATGGTGTATGAATAGTGAGACCTGGTTTAATATTATTGAACTATTAAGAATGATATATAATAGCTTTAAGCGTGTTAAATATTTAAATATCTAACACGCCTAAGAATACATCTTACCTTAAATGCGCAAGCTCCCATAATCCCAATAAGCGTGGTGGTATTCCACTCGTAAGCGCAAATCGCCTTCCTTGAAGATGCAGCCTCGCTGGGCCTGCGGGTAGCTTCTTAGATCCTCCTCCACCAATCATCACCAAATACTCCTTAGACGACCCAAGCTGACCTCCCACTTTCACTTGCCAGGCAATTAGTCTCTCTCTTGTTTCGAATGCCAGGACGACTGTGACATCTTGGCATATAATGGCAATAGTGTTCGACTCCTTGTCCAGAGTGAAACCAGACTCGAAACCGAGAAAGTGTTGAAGGGATAATGAAGCCTTTGTTTGACCTTTCTTGAAACGGTCTTTTGGGTCTCTGTAGAGTTGTAGGTGGAGGCAATCTGTAACAAACAGATACAATTACCTTTAGGTTTATAAAAAATGTGTAGTACTAGGTCTAATTTAGAGAAGATCATTTAATTTCTTGTTTAACCTTGTAGCTGTGTGGAGTATAGCTTATTAAAAGTATTCAGCAAAATACGTAAGCGTGATGAACCATAAACGCACACTATATTTATTCAATCTTTATTTTTCACCTATCATAAACTAGTTATGGCAGATTATTTAAAGTTATGGAGATATTCTGAGGTCGTAAAATAACCAACGACAAGAAACTCCTTTTTATCCAAGTCCCGGCGCTTTCTTCACTAAATATGGTCGATGTTTTATTATTGACATATACTCGTATTTGTGTTACAAGCAACATAGTTTTACTTTTATGTACGAATTATTGCTATTGTAAGATTATTTCATCAGGTGATTATAGGGAAATAAAGTGAAGAGAATAAAAAATATCAGAATGTTAGATTTATAACTATGATGTAAGTATTGTTTAAGAGTTAGAAGTAACTTAGCATTTTAAATAGCGTCCCTCAATTTTTTCTCTGTTAGCTATTTCGCGCAACATCGTCTGCGTCTCTTATTATTCATAGCGTGTTCACTCTATATGACATTATATAGAGTGAACAAAAATGTTTACCATAAAAAAGTTGTCGTGGACTTTTTTAAGAACTTTTAAAGGGAAACAATTATCTCTTATGTTATTTTCTGATACTTCAACCATTTACGCAGCGCGCGCAATGAAAGCTTCCAAAAATTATTTTCCCCTATTTTGAAACACTTTTAAAGGTAACTTCTTTTTAGTCGAAGCATAATTTCTCATCATAATTCCTATAAATATTGTTAAAAAGAAAACCAATTTTTGTTGTGCGGTACTTTTTATTATAATTACAGAGTGTTAGTTAAGTATATTTATATAATACCATTAACAATGTATAAAGCTTATTCGAAGTGGTCTCCTTGGTGGTTTGACTGCAAAATTAGACTTTGAGCGTTGAGGCCAGTTATGAATAGCAGCACGCACATTTTCTATGGGAAAATTATTCACTCTGAATCCGTATAGATTGTTTTAGGAACTCCAAATTATCATGGCCTTTAAAGAAGCTAAGCTTATCTCTAAAACTGACCATAAATCATAACCCAGTAGATTAAGATCAGGACTAAATGACAACCAGTATTCAGCTCTGATAAAGTACGGAACGTTCGTTTCTAACCGAGATTGGGTGGATTGAGCTTTATGACCCTTTTTTTTTACGTCTGGAAACCCCAACCGTCATCCTACTGGGATTTGCAGCAGGGCTATGCGTCGGAATCGGACTGTCTAAAACTACAGGGTGTGCCACTCTGCGCTTGAGAAGGGAAGGATCCATGAACTGATGTTATTAACACATCCGGACCATTCCCAGCGATCCAGGCCCAGATCTGGGCTCGAACCGGTACGAGGACTGAGTTGACCTCGATTGAAGCAACGGAGGCGGCCCACGACGGGGCCCATGGAACAACAGGACTTCCGTCATATCCAGGGCCACCGGTAAGCCTAGCTGCTCGATGCGCCCGACCACCAGAAAAACACCCCTGGTGACCAGACGCGCCACCTCTTGTAAGTTTGACCCCCGGGCCGTGACCATTGTGTCCTCGGCATAACAAATTACGCCCAGGCATTGAGACGACTTCGAAGGACCCAGTCATACCCCACGTTCCATGGGAGTACGATGACGCTCTCTCAGTCCTCGTACAAGACGGTACGCTCCTCCAAATAATCTGCCTGCAGCCGCCTCAGGTACTCGGCACCCCGTGATAGTGGAGTGCTTCCTTGATGCAGGTAAATGGCAGACTATTTAATGTGTTGGTGGTGTCTAGACACAACACCAACACAATTCAATGTAATAAATGGCAAGGCGTATCACCTGATGGCAAGCAAATACCACCGCCCATGGACTACGCCCGCAACACCAGAGGCTTACCATCAGGCTATATGTCTGTTCGTTTGTCCCTTAATCCATAAAAAAAGAAATAAAGGTCGTGGTACCACTTCGGTCGAGCCTGCCTATTTATGCCGAAGCGTGGCGCCATTCAACGTTAAAAAAAGGTATGATGTGACCTAAATCGGACTTTAAATGCATTGCGGATTTCGAATAAAAATATACTGTCGAGTTGAACTAGGGGTCGTTTACATTTATTTTTTTACAAACCTTAATATCATAAAATGTATATACGTCTTGTTGTTTATATTGGTGCTATATTCTGTGACGAGGAGTATGAAACACATATCTATGAACAAGAGTAGGTATGCAATAAAACATATGAAATATGAAACATTGTACAAAAGAGCCACATTTGAGTATACATAAAATCATTTAATCAAAATATCTAGATTTCTAGCTGTCTCGTCTGGAGAAACGAGCATGTAAAACATTAATTTTCCCTGATTGTGACTGACTGCTCGCATTGTGATTAAATGATGAATATTATAATATCGTAATATAGGATTGGATAAAAGCAGACGAGTAAATATATATTTAAATATTGTTTTGCCATTATTCGAAAGGAGGGTTTGTCCAACCTGTTTTTAAGGTTTCATAGTGAAATATCTATATCTAGTGTCTGAGTAATGTTAATGAAGTCCTTGAAGAGCTGAAGAATGTGCTTTTATAGAGAAAAAAACAAAATAAAAGATAAATTGTCTTCAACTGACACAATAAACTGTCACTTTTTATGGAGTAGTGTACAAACGAGCAGACATATCAGACAGACAGACAGACCGCTCATGGAGGCGTCACAAGTACGTTGCGGCCTTTGGGGAATGGCGAAGGGGCTACGGGGAGGTGTAAGGGCTATGGGCCTCGGATATCCTCATAAATTTACTCGGTGAAACACTGAAACTTTGTCTTCAGGATTGTGAAACACAGCGCTAACGCTGTTTCACACCGATTTTCTGTAAGACCGTACAAAATTAGAAACACATGAAGTTTTCACTGGTTTAAAGTGGGTTATAATTAACTAGAGAATCTACACTGCGAGTGGGCGACATGTACCTTATTAAAATGTAAAACACAACTTTCTTTTCTTATCTACAAACCATATTAACATATTAAATAGTATAAAAGATTTTGAACAGTTTTTTTATCCGTAAAATTTGCCAGAACTATGAAAGCCAAAAACTTTTTTAATTAGATTTATTTTAGTAAATTAAAATAAACAGCAAAGGAATACTTTCTTCCTGTGAACAAAGCGACTCCAGACCTTTAATTACAAGTACAAGTGTTTGTGGTAAAGCCGTCGAATCCACGCCTCTCGCAGACTAATTAATGCAACTCGAACAAATGCCGCACCAGAAGTTAGTTAATAGCAATAGTTCCACTAACACTTCTTATTACGTACTCTGTGTTTTTATTATCAGAATTTTCATTTCTCTAGAAATACTGCTACTGAAACGCAAATCGGTACCTATTTTTTAATAATTACACAGAGTACTCTTTAAATGAGGTCTATTTAAGAGGTTGTTTGTATTTATTAATCAATAGAAACAAATCATGTCAGTATCAAAGACGAAAGTCTTCAATCAGTGCGTCCTTCCTATCCGTCATGACATACGGTGCCGAAACGTTGACACGCCACGGCTGGTCCACAAATTTAAAGTCATTCAACATTTCTCTAAGGGATCGTATCATGATTGAGGTGATCTAGCAGAAAACCAAGTTCATCGATATTGTTCACAGGATAAGCAAGCAGAAGTAGCAGTGGGCTGGCCATATTAGCCTCAGAACTGATTACCGTTGGGGTAAACGGGTTCTTGAGTGGAGACTGCATCTCGGTAAACCACAGTACTGTAGGATGTCTACAGATCAGGTGGAATAATGATTTACCCAAGACGGCTGGCAGGAGATGGATGCGAGGAGCTGAAGATTGACCCAAGTGATAGGGAATTGGAGAGGCCTGTGTCACAGGGGTTGAAAGATTGATAGATAGATTAGTCTGGAAGTCCATCATTTTTTAAATTAGTAGCCTGAAACTTTGTCTTCAGGATTGTGATTACAAATAAATGAATACTTTTATTGGCATTTATGGAAATTCTACTCCTAAAGGTTCAAAAGTTTGTATTAAAGATCTTATTAATGGGCTATTGATTAAAAATAAATAAATACGTTTAAAAACAAAAATATATTATTGGTACATACTTATATTGTTTTTAATTAAATGCATATAATCAACTTCCACGCAAGTTAGCCGCGGGCAACAGCTAGTTACATATAAAGTGATTAATTCAACCAAAATTTCTAGACATAAACAATAAATACGTCGTGTTCATAATTATCTATTAAATGAATTTCACGTATTGTAAACACTTAGCTGTACACAATTGAAAGCAAATTTCGCGTTTGTTGTGTAAATTGTTACATTAACAATGTAAACTACAGACTCCGTGGCAAAGCCGGATCACATCTCACTTAACTGTTTACTTATTCATCCAAATTATTTAGTAGATTCACTAATACGTTTATCGACATCAATCGAGATTTCAGTTTAAATTAGACGTTACGTAAAGCGAGTTATCTGTAACAACAAAGGCTTTGTTATAATAATATTGTATATAATTGTGTCGACTTCCCGTTATATGATGAACCCAAAATAAAGCAGCGCCATCTAATTAAGATGCACAGAATTATGGTGTAACTGCTAATCCTAAATCGCGATATGCAAAGCTCTTACACCGAATAGCATATTCCTAACTTTTTTTTAAAAAAAAGACAACTCCCGCTTTAATGATATACATTCCTGTGTCACGGGGATCTTTACAAACATACATGAATCGGACACAAAGTACACCCAGACCTAGAACAACAATTTATGGATCACACAAAGTATTGTCCAATGTAGGATTTGAAACCACAACACTTGGCGCAGTAGAAAGCGGTGTGGCAACCACTGGCGAACATGATCAACTCGCCTAGTCGGAGGTTCTTCCCTTTGTGTTGAAGGGACGTACCGTTTCTCTACATAAGTTTTCCTTAATTTATTTCCTTTCTCATGTATTCAGAACCGACTTAATATTACTACGACAAACCCAATCGCTCATTATACTTATAACGATTTATTGAAAATTTATCTCAAAAACATGTTATGTATCATTAATACACAACATTCGCTAATAAATGATCGGGCAAATCGACCACACCCACAATAAATATCTCACGCAATTAGCACCGGGCATTTCACGTTTATGTCGCACTCCAATTTGATGCATCATTGGATCAAGTGCCTTTATAATGATTACGCACGTATCTATGGAACAAGTTTAAATTAAAAGGATGAAGTGAATTTGGTCATGAACTTTCGAAGTTGCAATTTTATAATTAAGTCTCACGTAACTCTGTAGTTTGTTTTGCGAGTGATCTAATGTGACGTCTGAAAGATATTAGATTTGGTTTTTTCAGCGGAATAGCGGGCAAACACGCAGACGCATCGTCTGATGACACCCGCAACACCAGTGGCGTCACAAGTGCGTTACCGGTTCTTAGGGGATGGGGGGAGGGATTGCGGTATGGGCCTCCGGTTTTCTTTGAAGCCGTGGTATCACTCCAGTTGAGTCGGCCTATGCATGCCGAAGCGTAGCTCTCCGCGTAAATTCGTGATAGCTGAAATAAATGAGTTTGCTATCTCTTACATAAAATTCTCGTGTCGCAGTGTTTGTTACCAAACTCCTCCGAAACGGCTGGACCGATTTTACGAAATTTTGTGTGCATATCGGGTAAGTCTGAGATTCGGCCAACATCTATTTTTCATACACCTAAATATATATTTTTTTTAATTTTTGTCATAACTCTTTATCGATAAGCGGCCGGTCGGCTCGACCGGAGTGATACCACGACCTCACAGAAAACCGATGTGACACTGAGTTTCAACGAGTGAGTGAGGATAACGGAGGCTCGTAATCCAACACTTCCCCTCATCCCCCTCCTCATGCTTCAAGGCTGGCAACGCACTTGTGACGTCTCTGGTATTACGAGTGTCCATGGGCGGCGGCAATAGCTTACCATCACACGATACGTTTGCTCGTTTGCCCTATTCCATAAAAAAATTGCATGTGAATAGGGGTTTTCCAAAAACATTATGTAACGTCTAGGAAACCCTTTCTAGTTTCTAAAAAATATATATCATAAACAGAAGGATAAAACTCTTTTTTTTGGGCATTAAATGAATACATATTACATAATCACAAGACTGCATAAAATGTCAGATATGTAATATCCAAAACATAATTTTCGTTACTCTAACACGACTACTACGACTAATTTAGAGAATTTTATCAATTCAACCATTGCTGGACGCCGTGGCTCAATTATCTGTACTTATTAATTGCTAGATATTGATGTGGGTCTACTGAAATTTGTTTCTAACTTGAGAAATCAATTAAGTAATTACAAATTTCAGATGTAAAGTCAAGACGAGGCAAGACGAGGCTATTACACAATTTCAACTCGTTCACGTTAACCAACTAGGTCAGAAGTTAATAATGAAATTAATATCGGAAACGTAAAGTCTATCTCGGGCAGTGATACACCAAAGTAAACCATTGACGAATTCCAAACTTGTTTCCATTAGGAAACACCCTCGCTTTTTCCTCCGAGACTACCCGGTGAGTCGGCTTTGTCAAACTTTGGGAATACATTAGCTTTGCCGAGCGACAGGACTGATAAATTCTACTCGAAGACCTTCCACATCTCAACAGCAGAAATCCACAAATAACTCAAAGCAACTATTCCAATGCTCCTCCAGAAACTGCTCTTCGGTAGCTTTCTGTTTAAAACCGGCGATGTATTCCCAACTAAGCATTTTCACGGCACCCTTTCAAACGAAAATTGGTGAGTGTAATTCGAGTTTTCGTTGCTTTGACACCGAACTCCGCAAGGGACTGTCTCCCTGTAATTGTGGATCGGGAGTTAAATTAAATCGCTCAAAGAAACGGTCTCGTCACCAGGTAGACGGCCGGTGCGAGGGATCCTATGAAAAATTCAGTAGTTTGCAAGTTTATTTTTTTACCTTGTTTCTCAATGCGCGTACATGAGACCCGCCATGATCGTTAGGGGTTGCTTGCCTTTGCTATATTGAAAAATAAAAACCTTATTATGTAGCTGTTTTCACAAGTTAGGATCATTTTGTTATCGATAGGGATATGTTGGGTTTCAGTATATTATGTATTAAAAAGAAAAGGGACGAAAAGCACCTTTCTATATTCGAATAAGAGTCTTATTCTTAACTTTGCTCGAGATTGAAACAAAAAATTTAGAAATTAATGTCATGAAACTCCTTATAAATAATTTTGCATGTCTGCACGATTGCCTTAGTGGTTAAGCGGTCACCACGATACTTTCTACTACGCAAAGTACTATGGTACCAATCCCACATTTTACAACACTTTGTGTGATCCGCAAACTGTTGTTCTGAATCTGGATGTTCTTTGTGTTCGTTTCATGTATGTTTGTGAAGGTCCAGCGACATAGGATATACATTTCGAATGCGGGATTTTTCTTTAAAAGAACAACAGGTACTTACATCACTTTGTTTTTATGTAGAACCGCGTTTATTAAGAAAAAGAGGAATAAAAAATGTACGAAAACAAGTCGATATATACTTTCAACATAACTTAAAATATGTTTGTGGTGAAATTTCAATTTGTGTGAAGTGTAAAGTACTCGTATACTATTCCAGTATTAATTTATCGAATGAAATATCAAATAAATATAATCATGATATTTATCAGCATATTGACGTTTAAAAGTACTATTGTCTGCAACTATCAAAAGCTTCACATATTTGTACTCGAAAGTATTAAGAATTAATATTTTTCCAGTCGCGGTTGTGACAGGAACAAAATCATCAGCACGATGAAGTAAATTTATGTCTCTTCAAATTTGTCTAACGAAACAAAAAAAAAAACCCAACAAAAACAGTTGAACAAACATTCTCCTTTTAATTAATATCCATCAATCAAGCAAATGACTTGAACAAAACATTTTGATGAACCAAATGGAAGGCAAACAGGCCATCAACGTGTTCATCGCAGCGAACCGTTTACAGTTTGCAATTATCATAAAAGCAGATGCTTATAAACAAATCGGCAAATACATCACAATCGTTCGCCGTTTGTCCTGCTAATGTTTTCAACAGCTAGAGACACCATCATTTTGACGAAGACTTTATTTTATACCGTTTTTCAATCAACAGTAGAGATTATTTGACAGCCTCTGTACTTGAGGCCTCGGTCTCGATTCTTGCGTCGGACTTAATGTTTGTATGATCTAAAAATATTTGTTTCGGAGGTTGACTGTATTCTATACATAACTATGTACGTAGTTGTATTTACATACAAAATATTAATATCAGTTGTCTAGTACCGATAATATAAGCTCTGATGTCTGAAATAGATATTTATAATTATATTAAGTCTACAGTTATACAGGTATAGTAAAGAAATAAATGTTAACAATTCTATTAGACAAGAAAAGGTTTTAACAACTATAGCCCGTTTACGTTAAACTTAAAAAATATATTTTATATATAACCTGTTACACTCGAGCACTCTCTCAACTTGACATTTTTTGGAGATTCTTGGCCGTAGTCGGGTGAAAACAACATAACTCACATTTTGGTTGAGTTAAAAAAAGTAGTTTTTATAGGTCGCACTTAAATGACGCCAATACACATAATTGTTTTTCGAAGTGCGTATTTTTACTGGTGTTTTACTATTTTTTTTATAAAGGACAACTACCGCATTAAGAAAAAAATATACATCCTTGCCTTGGGAGCCTCTACAAACGTACATAAAACGGACACCAAAGAAAACCCAGACTCAGAACAACAACAAACAAACAAGTTGTGTGGAAACAAAATGATTCATAATATATACTAAACATGGATGGATTTTTAAACGTAATGCTAAAGTCAAAAATCTATTAACTGTTGTGAATAAATTTCCGTGAGGATAATGTCCCTCTAAATCATATCTATCATAAACCCTAGCGCGATATTTGGCGTATCATTAATGAGTACGCGCTGTTTGGCCTATAATTAAAACGCGTGCGTATCGGACGCGTTTGCTATTACATCAAATAGATTATGCGGCTATTAGGAATTACTGCGAGTAATGTTTGTGTGTGATTGTAATGTTTACAATTATAATATATGATGTTGCAATTAATGTCATTTGGGTCGTTGTACGGTGGAGGCAGGAGGCGACTAGTCATGTGTCAATTACTACTTCTATTACTGTGTATGTTTTGGTAATTCTAATGAATCCCGTTGCGATCGTTTTCCTATTTTAGGAGTGGGCAATATATGCAAACTTAAATCGGTTTTGACCTACTCCTAAATAATGTGAGTAGATACAGTTATTGCTGTTCCGTCTATTTTCACCCGACTGCGAAAGAAGGAGGGTTAGGTTTTTCGAGAGTATGTATGTATGTGTGTGTATAATTCTTTGGCACGCCCTAGAGCCTAAACGGCTTGTCGTATTTTTATGTGAGTGGTGTCAATAGATTCATGTTAGTCTTAAGAGTGACACAGTGCACATAAAAAAATACTTTTCTTTTCAGTTCTTCAACGAATTTAATAAAGATGATAGATATTGACGCGGTTTTTTTTAATAATTTGTAAAATTGTAGTAATTTTGTAGGCATAAACCCTGTTAGAAAAAACAGAGTTTTGTTTGCATTAACTCAGACAAAAAGTTGGATCACGGCTTAGTATCAAAGAATAATTTGTTTGTAAATCTAAAAACTATCATTGCTAACTACAGAAGTATCAGAAATTATCACAAATAAGTAATTACAGATTATTAAGGAAGGCAAGCATACCACAAGAGTATTTTTTTTATAAATTCAATCAATCATATTTTCTTTGAAACATAATAATTTTGAATTTTCAAGCAAACAAAAACCACTCAGAATATAACAAGGCAGAGCTGAAAATTATAAATTCAGATTGATGATAAATAAACCAGTAACTGTGTCCACGTCACTTAATTAATTAAAACATTGGTCAGAGGAACAATTAGTTAGTTTGTGGGTTGCGTCACGGGACAGCGACGCGAAGCCGGCGACGCGGTGACGCGACGCGCCGACACCGACGCGTGACGAGCGACAAATGATGTGTCGCTGTCAGGCGCACATTAGCGGTTACTATTGACTGAATACAAATTGATGCTCTTTACCTACAGGGATATAAAAAACTCAGAGAAGTTTTTTATGTTAAAAGTAATGCTATTTAGGTACAGCTTGTCAAACAAATACAATTGACTAACTCGCGTTATGGGAAACAAACGTATTGCCGTCACTTTATAGCTTTAGGAAATAGTAATGAGTGGAAAGGTAAAATGGGAAGGGAATGGTTATATTATAAAATGGTGTTCTTGCACAAATGGATCATGGCATTTAGCAGGTTAGGTTCACATACATGTAACTAGAAACTGGCTCTCATCGGGCAACCAGTGCAGAAAAGTAAATGATATTTTTTGAATCCGTCTCATGTATGTTTTGTAAAGTCCCTCGCATACAAGAATATTCCCAGTACGAGAATAGTTTTTTTGTTAAATAAAATCTGGAAAACAATGAAATCTAAATCAGAGGAATAAGAAAAAGTAAACCTCCGGGCAAATATATGCATATATTTATAACCGATCACCTCAAATTCTATCCGAAAACATTATACAGTCAGCGAATCATTGTGATTGATCGTCGGCCCGTTCATTAGCTGTGAGTGATCGATGCTTTAAAGAGTATACATCATCGACGTCACAGCGCATTAGATACAAGAAGGGTGTGAAAGCTCCTCCTTTGTGACAAACAGTGGCTAAATTATGCTCGTCGTGTTACCTTAATGGCCTTATTGTAGCCTAATATGCCAGTTTTTAGCTAAAGGGGAACACACGCAAATGTATTTTTTTGTGAATTTTGCAATTTTGTATATCTATAATCTTTTTGGAAGAAGGCTTAAAGTTAACTGCAAGGAGTTTAATATTTAAGACTACTGTTTAGGTCCCTAGGTTGATAGAGTTTGGGGATTGTAGTAACATCGTTCCGAGCAAGCGATTGGAGCGTCAGTCGAGTACGCTTCGATTTTGTTGTGTACTGTGCGCGAACCTACTCCCACTACGTCGAAATCTGGCCAAGTTACGTGTATAGTTACGTCACGCCTATACTAAGTACTGTAACTAGTAAGCAACTAATAAATAGAGAGCCACGCATGCATGGGCCGGCTCGACTGGAGTGATACCACGGCCTCACAGAAAACTGGTGTGAAAGCGCCTGCGCTGTGATTCACCGAGTGAGTGAGCCAGCTCAATGCGATGTTTCACACCGGTTTTTTGTGAGGCCGTGTTATCATTCCGGTCGAGCCGGCCCATTCATGTCGATGCGCGGCTCTCCCACTTTTAGCTGTGATGTTGTCCTGCATAACTTCTTACGACACTCACGGAATGAATAGGAAGAGGGGGGAAACACTGCATTCTTAATAAATTCTAAAAGAACTAACGTTAGGGTATCGTCAAGAACGTTATCATTTCAGTCTCAACAGACATGATCACTTATGTGTGTATGATTAGTGATACTCGCAGAGTAATCTGTTATTTGCAAACTGTATCATGTTTCCCTTATCTAAAGCAAAACTAATGCATTTAGTTATAGAGACTGTAACAACAAAATACAATAAATCCAGCTGATTAATGTGCACAAATAATATAAGGGGTTGCTTATCCTCTTTGAAAAGCAAAATCCCATAGCGTTCTGGCGATTTAGTTAATGGACATGTTATAATTTGTTTTTTAACTTCTGTAGGTTATAAAGTCTGTATCTATAATCCTAACTTAAATTGTAAATGTGAAAGCGGGTTATGTTCCCACGCCATTTTTCTCAAAAAGATCACTATGAAATCCAATTAATGTTATAAATGCGAAATTTGTAAGTATGGATGGATGTTTTTTACTCTTTCACGTAAAAACTACTGAGTAGATTTTAAGGAAACTTTACAATAATATAGCTTATACATCAGGATAATACAGGCTACAATTTATAAAGATACAATCCACACAATATCTTTGTACCGCGGTTAACGCGTGGGGGCTCAGCTAGTCTTCAATAATAGCAAATTACTAAAGGCTGACACAATTAAACATTGGAACTTTTCTGAAAACAATTAAGTTTTAAAAATTGTTACTTATTTCAACGAACAACCTAATAAGACGAATATTAATCTGTATTCCTTCTACTTTTATTTAGGAATGATGTTCTTTATAAGTTTAATAAACTTGAAATATCACATAAGTATCCTTATCACATAAGGCGCTCATAGCCCAGTTGCACTCGGTGATTAGAAACAATCACCGAGGGTAAGCAACGATGGCGCGGTCAGTACCTGGATGGGTGACCGCTAGTGGCATGTTACCATGAGCGTCTCCGTGATTCGGAGGTCACGTTAAGCAGTCGGTCCCGGTTGTTATCATACGATAACAGTCGTGAAGCTTAGTTGGAGGCCTTCGGGCGGCTTAAAAACATCCAACGGCAAGATTTACGTAGCCACAACGTATTCTTGCCAGTCCCCAACCCGCACTTGGCCAGCGTGGGGACGTATGGCCTTAACCCTCTCCTGAGAGGAGACCCGAGCCCAGCAGTGGGACATTATGGGTTGTTGTTTTTGTTGTTGTTGTCCTTTTAAATAAAAATTGTATTCCCCAATGATCTTCAAATAATGTCGGTATTTAACAACACATCCTTTATTAGGAGTCGATTTATAATCACTAAACTCTAATGCCTGGCATAGATAGATATTAGATTACCAGAAATTGATACATATAAAATAGATGGTCCTAATAATACCGTCATTCCTAACTACACCGAACACCAAATTACAAGCTCTTGAAATTGCAGATATACAGAACAATTTCGCTATAGCCTGTATCGTACATAATTATTCAAATACTAGTTAATCGTCCACCAAGAGCACTAATAGCGGGTTAATACACATCGTACGTTACACATGCGGACATAATACCGTGTACAGTACGTGAATGGTTTGTGCCACGGACTTGTGACATCTCGTTAACACATAATTGGGACACAATTGATACTACTAATGTTTGGAATTTGATGATCACCTGATAGCCTGAGATAGATAGATAGGATAGAGAGAGAAGATTTGGGAGAGTCACGCTTTGGCACGAATGGACCGGCTCGACCGGCCTCAGAGAAAACCGATGTGAATTACCGCTTGCGCTGTGTTTCACCGAGTGCGTGATTATACCGGAGACGACTGTTCTAATCAAATGTAAGGAATTGGCCAAATAATTTAAAGGAGCGTAGTTACTTCAAAAACGTTTGAATATCGTACAGATTTGTTCACATAGTAGGAGTAAAATTCAATAGCTAGTACAGTTATGGAACATTATGGTACATGTATCTACGAATAATAAAACACAAGCGCGGATTAAAATGAAGGAATAAATTAATTTCCAATAACAACAGAATTTCAGATGCGCAGTTTTATGTTATAAAAGAGTAACACAACACAAATCTAATGAAATGAAAGCCAGAAAGAAAAATGTAAATTTGCTTTAACGAAGCAAAATTTACTTTTATTTGGTCGGTTGGTACCCGTTTTTTTTTACCACAAGTATACGCTTGACAACTTCTGATATTACCCCATTCAAGGCAAAATGTACGCTAGTGTATTGACGGAGAGGGTAAAATTAAGTGTACATTAAAATTTGTTCGGGCGTTCTATTAAAATACGCTAGGGTCGTCTTCAGGTTGTTTTTGTGTCTATTTGTAGAGTACAAGTCTGGTCTACGTACTTGTAAATTGATAGCTTTGGTAGTTTTACAAGGTTCAATGCGGTGAAGCAAATACTTTAAAACAAATGTAAGTTGCTGTAAGATTCACGACACTCGCGTTGTTTGTAAATATATTGGTGAAGTAAGCTGTTTGTGGACAGAGCCTTATACTGACTCTTTTTATGGTATAAGCGGCAAACGAGCAGACGTATCGCCTGATGGTAAGCGATTACCGCCGCCCATGGACACCCGTAACACCAGAGGTGTCACAAGTACGTTGCTGGCCTTTGGGGATGGGGATGGGATTGCGGGGGGAGGGATTGGGGTTTGGGTCTCCGGTATCCTCACTCACTCGATGAAACACAGCGTAAGCGCTGTTTCACACCAGTTTTCTGTGAAGCCGTGGTATCACTAAATAAAACCAACACTTAATGTTAAGTGAACCAGTGACCAGGTTGCACTGGCCGTGGTCACTGGCTTACTCTGCTTTACAAAAATGATCGCGATAATTCCCGCCTAAATAAATATTATATTCTTTTAATGTCGACCTTGTATTTGTATACGGGAAGTCAACTTGTCAAGTCAATGTAATGGATGATAAATATTCATAAACAGTTCAAATTTCGTAAGTAAGTGTGCTCGGAGCATGCCATTTGCTACTAAAACCACCCTCGGGATGTAATGCTTCGACATTAAGGGGGGGCTTTGAAGGTCAATCAGCTATTATAACAGGATACTGTTATTGATATTTCTAACTCGAATCTTTTATTTCTCTTCGAATATGACCAATGTTTTCTTTGTTATTGTTGGGAATTATAAAAGTTTCTCTTGCTTGGCTGGTTGCCCGAAGAGTTCTTATTATTTTGCAGTACTATAAAATGGTTGTATTTTTTTTAAATAGAATCCTGGGAAAATTAGCAGGCGCTTCGCCTGATGGTATGTGATTACCTCCGTCCATGGACATGGCAAAACCAGAGGCGTCACAAATGCTTGCCGGCCTTTGGGGGATAGGAGGGTTTGGGGGAGAGGTTGGGGTATGCACCTCCGATATACTCACTCAATAGGTCAAACACAGCGCAGACGCTTCACGTTTCACCCCGGTTTTCAATGATGTCGTGGTATCACTCCGGTTGAGCCGGCCCATTCGTGCAGAAGTGTAGCTCTCCTACGGTAAAACGGTAGGCAAAACATTTGATGAAGGCAGTATTTCCAGCTTTATTTTCTTTCTGCAGTTGAACTTGTAGTCTGCGCTTATTGAGGAATTCTATGGAATAATCTTCCTTTATATAACATTGTATGTTTTGTTTGTTTGTTAGAGAAATTTTGTTGATTAAATCTACAGAGCAAAAACTTGAATCAAACCTCATATCAACCCGGCTGGCTAGCGTGATATAGTAGGCCGAAAGCTCCTTTCTAAAGAGAGGCTTAAGCAAAGCCGTGAAAAGACTGGTTGGTAACGATTAACATCAACTGCTCTCAATTTAATCAGAACCTGTACTATTATACACAGTCCCCAACCCGCACTCAGTCCCCAACCCGCACTTGGCCAGCGTGGAGACGTATGGCCTTAACCCTCTCCTGAGAGGAGACCCGAGCCCAGCAGTGGGACATTATGGGTTGTTGTTCTTGTTGTACTATTATAACCAGATTACTGATATATATCTATATAAATATAAATGGCAATCGTTACTGATTGACAGCACGCACAGCTCACACCACTCAACGGATTGCGGTGAAATTTAGCACACATATAGCTATTATGATGTAGGCTTGCCCTAAGTAAGGATTTTTCAAAACTCAACCCCAAAAAGGGTGAAAAGGGGTTCAAAGTTTATATGATGCACCAAGATAATGTAGGTTTACCGTTTTTTTCGTTTAGGTTTATGCTTTAACTAAAAATATAAAATATATATAATATATAAAAATAGAAAATTCAAACACTTTGTCTCGTTGCATGTTGTGGGTACCAAACCAGTATACATGGCTCCGATCTTGCCACCTCCTCGCCGCGCCGCAGGTCTTGACGTGTACGGCACAATACGCTCCCATGAGCCCGGGCGTTAGTCTGCTCAACTCTTTGATTGCTCAGTACCCGGATATTGACTTATTCCATACCAATTTGAGCACTTTTTTTAAATTTTGTATGTTTTTCCTTAGTGGTAGGTAATATTAGTATGTAATAGACATTAATTCCTGTTTTTAACATTATTTATTATTGTACTGGCTCGCTGTACGTGTTCGGCAAACTGTAAGTGCAGTGAGCAGCTGATTAAATAAAGAAATAAATAAATGAAGTCTCACACCCTCCGAAGAGATTCTAAGCTTATCTCAAGGCAAGCTCTAGACTAGAATCCCCGAGGAACACGCAAGCGTGGTCGTCCAAAATAAATCTAGCGGCAGACTATCATCAATAAAGTGAGGGCCATTGACAAGACCTGGAGCGAAATCAAGCGAGACGCTCAAGACAGAGCGGGAAGGTCGGTGCACCGTGGACGTCCTTTGCCACATAGGAAACATAGGACCTTAAGTCGAGTAAGTCAATTCCACGGTACTAGCCCATGTTATCTGCAAAAACTATTTCTGAATACATACAATTTATTATACATATATTACACCCAAGCATAGAAGAACGATCGTGTTCATCTTTTATACAAATAAATAAAATTGTAATGTCTGTTTGTAATATGAAAATTACAGATTTTTAGTAAATACATATGCATGTATACGCGGTACATATACTAAAATATCAGTTTTTTTCAATTTCTGTGTATCTGTCGGTTTGTTCCGGCTAATCTCTGGAACAGCTGAACCAATTTTGGCAGGACTTTCACTGGTATATAGCTGACGATGTAAGGAGTAATCAGTTACTCAAGCATTCTCAGGGATACTTTTGTTTAAACTAGCTTCACCCCGCGACGTTACTCGCGGTTACAACAAAAACCGAGGGGAGCACTCCGGGACTCAGCCAATCATATACATAATTGTCCTAGGTGGGAATCGAATACGAGACCTCTGACTTTGCAGTCGGGATGACTGACGATTGTATAGTATTTTTATCAATAATAAATTAATGGGATGAGAGTTAAAAATATTGCTATTTATTCATATCGGTGAGCTATGATATTAATAAATAGTGGTCTTACATTTTGTTTAATATTTTAAAACATTGAAAGTAATTCATTTTGTAATGCATACTGGGCTTGTACACTGATACTAACGGTATGAAGAGAATAATCCATTTGCTAACATTGTAAATTGCGAAATAATTTTAATGTTTAGTATTCTACGATATATAAATATATAAGTACGTTTATTAACAGTCTAATAATATGCTTAGAGAGCTTGTTCCTCTGTGATAATCGTAGAAGTTATATTACAAAGTTTATCAATCGTGACTAGATAGATGGGTCTATAGACGGGTGACTATTTTTGACACATCGAGACCTATACGTGCCTTGGAGAGTACGTTAAGCTGTCGGTCCAGGTTGCTATTCGAACATCTTTGGCAATCGTTGCGGGCAGTAGAAACTCTAAAATTTTGAAAACAATCTTTCTCTCAGAACTTCAAAACCTAGGCAGCCGTATCATTGTAGACTGGAAGTCGATCCTAATCTAATTTACTTACTTTACATCTTATTTTTCGAATTATTTTCCAAGTTTTAATTAAGTTCAATTTAGTATACTATTTGTATATTAGTATACTCATTGAAGCGTTATATTACTATTCTATGAGGTCTTACCTCTTACAAATACACATCCTCTCAAACACACACGTGCACACACACACACACACGGTTTTCTGTGAGATCGTGGTATCACTCCGGTCGCGCCGGCCCATTCGTGCCGAAGCGTGGCTCTCCCACTGTTATTATTATTATTCATTTGGGAATAGGCACGGAGTAAGAGAAATATATCAGTAGGCTTAGCACATTACAGAAGCTGATGTACTTTGGGATTAGACGGCCGTATTTAAGATGTGTTTTAATTAAAAGTCTTATATGAATTATTACTTAATATTTTAAATTAATATGAAAAGTAAACTACACTTTGCTGTTCGATATGCATCATCCAAAATTTATTTCTAAATGGAAAAAATCTCCCTCGGTGCAAACTGGGGTGAAGTTTTTTTTAATGACGACATCTGTTTTACTCTACAAAACTTTTTACATTTCAATAATATTATATACATAAGCAATGTAATATATTTCTTATTTACATAATTAACAACGTCTACAAATCTATTAACAACCCAATAGGTATACTATAGTTGGGTAATAGATTAAAAAAACTTATACGTGTAATGCTTTATATATACGGATAGAGAATGCATTGGAAGTTAAGTCCTTCGATGTACAAATGCAAATAATTCTGCTTTTTTTAAGTTTAAATAAATAAATAAAAATGTTAAAATGTTTTTACCACTATTAGACTTATTACTTTAATGTATACACTCAATAATTTCAATAAATTTACTTTACCCACATCATTTTAGAAGACCACCAAATAGATGGCAATGTACTTAACTCTCATAAATTATAGCCGCGGTATTTACTTACCTTGAGGTGACACGTCTGCTCGTTTATATTCTACACTCTTAATCAAATCAAGTAGAAATAGCCGAAAAAACTTCACGTCTACACGGTTTTCGAGACTATTCTCGCTGCTATTATTGCAAACTCTCTGCTATTATTGTACAGCTCTCTCTATCGTTAACATATAATTCAATATTATTTTTAGACAGCCATTTCATATTACAATTCCGACCCCATTACTCACAAAATGATTTACTGTCGGATCAACATAAGCTATTACAGATTTATCGAAAACGAAATTTTATGCCATTAACATTATTGATTCATTTGTGTAGAACATTAATACATTTAGGGGTGAATTAAACGCATTCTAATTTCGCCCCTCGATGTATAAAAGGCGATTGGAGGGTAAAACACAATGGCTTGACTTTGACTCGTAGCAATTTTAGGAATTTATGACGCGTGAATAGACAACACGTTGAATAACAGCGTGTATTTCAAAATCGTGACTAATAAACCTATCAAATCAGTGCACTAAAATGTAAAATGATATTTATGCGTCATGAAAATATAAAGAAGGGGTAAGGGCATAAGAAGGTTTGAGGAGTCACTTCACTTCAAACTCGAGCACACGAGACGGTTGACAACCATCACTGAATATACGGTCAGTTTTAGTATTGTCTAATTAGTTAGATCGTCTTGCTTGGGTGCATAACGGACTGGTTCGAAAGAAGTTAAGCGACTCGGAAACACGATACTAAACCTTAAATGTGACTTTGGTAATAGTGTACTTTTAAATTAAATAAATAAATGTTTCGGACATCTAACCGACGACGCCATCTAGTCCTAAACTAAGCAGAACTTATATTATGGGTACTAGGCAACTGTTATTAGTACATATATATACTTTTTTTGTAAACAGATGTGGTTTTAGTGTAATTGATCTTGAACTATGTTGAGGTATGTATCCTGGTAGACTAGCAACCTTCAAGTTCAATGTCGGGCAGAGAACACACGGGTAAAATTGGTCTTTTAAAAGTATAAATATTAGCCACGAAAATCTCATGCCAAAATTATGTTTTTATATCTAAACCAAGGTATGTAAGTAAATTATTAAGGTAAAATATTCTAGATGACAAGAAACTTAAACACTTAAAGATAATTTTGTGTGAAGTGCCTTTATGTTTATGTGAAAAAAACTTGTGTTGGTTTAACATTTACTAACATAACTAAAAACGGGAACCAACTCTAAATGAAAGAAACTATCAATTTTTAACGTCAAAGTATCGGTAACGGTTGAAATATAAGTTTTCAAGCTAAGTTATAAATTAAATGGGTTTTCTTTACTTTCTTACAACCCACCAGGCATACTCATTCCTCATAATAACTGTTACACTTGTGACAAACACGGTCCTACCGACGCCCGACATTCATTACATCAAACTGCTAGCAATGTGTACATCATTACGACGAGGAACAACCCTAACTAATTCATCCACTCTATCTTTACCTCGACTGCAGTGACAGCCCTATTAGTAAGCGCACTCATTGAGCGACACGAGACGTGACGCATTAGACACTTTGTCTACAAAGAAGCTACGAGGTTTTCACTAAAGCTTGACGCTACGGCACTAGGGTAGTACTTTTAAACTTGAGCTTGTCTTGCTTAGCTCTTTGTTTAGCTCTATTCTTATACTGCTTTTATTGAATACTTACAATAGGTACGTTTCAACTGCCTCCTTGGTCTAGCGGTGACATATGCGACTGCCAATCAACAGATCTCGGGTTCGAATCCCGGGTCGGGATCAAAAGTGTTATTGAATTTTTCTGACTATGAAAAAACTTAATAACAGCTCGGAATTCGAAAGTTGGGGTCTGAATACCCATGCCTCGGAGAGTACGTGAAGTTGTCGGTCCTGCACTTATTTCTCCCCGATCGTGTCGGTTAACCGCTCCATCGGATTATAAGAGAGAGGGAACAGAGAGTGTTCCTGTGTTTGAGCACACTCTTGTACATTATATTGTCTCCAGCGTAGTTGGCTGGTTTCCGTTGAGACTGGCCGCTGTGGCCGTAACCATGCTCATAGCAACATGCCACCAGCGGTCTCCCATCCAGGTATAAACCGCACCGCCGTTGCTTACCCTCGGTGATTGTTTCTAATCACCGAGTGCAACTGGGCTTTGAGCGCTTCTTGCGCGTAGACTTATTTTAAGTTTATAATGGAGTTATTCATCATCATTCTGTCAAGTAATAAAATGGAAATGGTCGTAAGGTCTGAGGGAACTGGTAATGATTAGAAACAATGTTATTGATACTCTAAACTCTGCTTTGAAAAATATGCACAATTAAATACATAAGTAACTTCAAACATCTTACATATGGCAGTCAGATCTACATAATTATGATTATGCTGCTTCTAAATGATTATTTAACTATGCTCACCGCATAATATTTTGCAATGGAAATCATAACCTCCAACTTAGCAGTCAAGATCCACTAACCACTAGATCTATCAGGCTACCAATATATTTTATTCAAGAATTATTTGGTACTGGCTTTTCACCATTGGCTCCACTTGCGTGTATCTCGGTTATCGCCGTAAAAAATGTTCTATGTGCTTCCTCAAGTACAAGAACCAAAGTATCTCCAAACCGAATTTCATTCAATCGGTGTAACAGTTTAGCCGTGACACCGATTAAAATGAAATTGTTTCACAAGCGTTATCGATAGACAGACAGAGTAACTTTTTAATTTTTAATATTATAATATATATTATAATATATAATATAATATAAATCCATTTATTCCAATATGTAAATATTACCTGCTGTTGAGGTAACAACTCTCAATGAGTTGCGCAATAAATATATAAGAGATTCATTTAAACTCATTCCCATTGTAAAGAAGAAGGTAGAAAGCCGTGTGCATTGACATGAAAAGGAGGGAAAGCCCTGGTCATCCCGGATAAGAAAAAAGGCAAAGAACGTTCACAGGCCTCGTGGTGGGCATCCGTCACCAAGGACAGAGTTCAGGTAGAGAAACGGACAACCCAAGATCGACTGTCTTGGTGTCTTGGTGACTGGTTGGTTGATATTGCATGCTGTCAGTGCACTGGAGATGAATCACGAAACTCGAATTCTGCGATTAAAATTTAAATGTTTAACACATTCATGATAGACACAGCGACTACCAACAATATTGTTAATGGGATCAAACCTGCTACAAATTAAGCGCATGACCGACACTCTAATTTTACGCTCCCCAAATTCTTATTGAAATGTTGGAAATGGGTACAAAATTCCCATCCTTTATACAATACAATGTCACATTAGAAAGTGAGGTCATAGCTTAACAATTACCTATCAATATAGTCTTTGAATCAGTCAAACAATTAACAAACAGATCAAGCAACGTGTTTAGGAGAACCAGTACCCAATTAGACTGTGTATACAATAGGATTGGCAAATGTCCTAACATAGTAAAAGCATATTAATTAAGGCAAATGTAACCTAAATTATTCCTAAGATAGAGCAAATTATTACGGCATTTGAGGATGAGTGTAGGAACAATTTACTAGAGAACTGTCATTCAAAACATTTGAATGGAGATGTAGATACATATGCCACAAATACATTATACAAAAATGTCAAGTTTAATCAATGAAATTTCATGAACCGAATCTTTGTTATTTAAATTGAATATGGTTAAGTTGTACCATAAGTATGACTGAACGGATAGCATAGTACCATAAACAGTCACCTTGCTATTTTCCAATGCACTGTGTTTAAGGGATTCGATATATACTTATACATATATATACCATACTTATAAAATTCACAAATTGTTGTTCTCAGTATTGGTATTATTTCATAAACGTTCGTTAAGTTATCCGCGACACAGGATATATATTACTAGTATTCAAGTTTACTTTAAAAAGGAAAAAGCTAGTTTTAGAAGTATTGAAACTTATTCAGAAATACGCATTAACTAACTGCAGATTCACTTAACTAAATAACCAGTAACTGCAGTCACTTTTCAAAGTCTATCTCGCAAAAACACCTACCTCGTAATGTCACATAATATCCTTGCGTCAGTAATTACTCCTCGTTACATTTCAAGTAGGGTACCAGTTAAATAGAAGTACGGTAACGATCTACTGCGGACTTTAAAAAGGCTGAGGAAACATGCAAGATAGCAAAAAGAGTTATTTACTTAAATAACGCGGGGTCTTTGTTTATTATGAAGATTTTTAAATGAATATTTTTAAAATAATAGAATATATCATAAAGGTAACATAAAATGAATAAAATATATTATTTGGAGTTTATACTGTCAAGTTGTAAATGCTATATAATCTTTGTTATAGTGTTTTTATATTTGATGAAGAAGATAGGTTTCATATAATTATCTTATAATATGTTGTTTTCAATTCTAATGTAACATAAAAATGGCACATATGCAACGCCTTTTTAGTTGTTGTTTAATTTCTTTTTAAATATTTTTATCTATCGAGTTAGTAAAACCCGTAAGTAAGAAAGACGTAAGAAAGAAAAACGTAAGTTGAACATTAATAAGTTTTAACATGTTCAATCGTAGATAAACGCACCTTAATTAAATACAGAAAGACAGAAGAGATTCAGTAGTTACTACTTATCCTTTATTAAATATCCACGAAACTAATTAAGGGACATAAGTTACCAGCTTTTCCTGTCACGACAGCAAGACGGTTAAGGACGAAACATTGCGAGCTTCAACTGAGAACAAAAGGTCATTTAACTGGAAACTGTTTAACTTTTTAAACGAAGTCTATCTATCTATGTAGATAATTGTTTTAAGTTTTATTATATATCCATATAAAATTTGAATATTTTGCCATTCACATTGTATTCTGATAATTGAATTAAAGTGAATTCAGGTTGAATGCAGGTAGCAGGTTTCCCTTTACTCAACTTGTATATAGACCGTCTTTTTAAGGTAGATATGTACAGCAGCTATCCCCGATCCTCAAGCTGTTTCAAATATAACTGCACTGGACTGGAGAAGAATAGAAGCAATCAGCTGGACGGAAAAAAATACAAACGATAAAGTTCTAGAAAGAGTGAAAGAGAAAAGGTTGCTGATTTTTACTATAGAAATTAGTAGAGGCAAGATAATAGGCCACCTATATTTCTCGATAACTTTATAGGTAAAATCATAAAAGGAAAATAGAAGGAAAGAGAGGCAGAAGAAGACTGTCACACAATTGTACAGATCAGATTAAGGAAACAGTGGCGGTAGCACCGTATAAGGTCAAGGAAACGGCACTTGATAGGTAGAGCTGGACAAAGCTGTATCGACATGAGCTTAGCTCTTAAATTAATGCTAATGATATATAGTACCACTGAAATAATATCACATTTTATGATGGTATACACGCATAGGCAATAGTAAAAAGAGTCGGTAATTTATCTGTTTTTAATTCTTTATTAGATGGCCAGCAGCAGAGGGATGTAGTCTGTTTCTATTTTGCATTGTATGTGGAAGTCGCCACAACATATTTAACTTTATTGTTAATTGTTAATCTATCTTATGTCATTTGACTATCCGGCGATAATCACTAACAGCTAAATAAACATTATGGGCCAGCAAAAGTTAATGATTCAATATCACAGATATATAAATACCATTCAATCATTTAAAATAAATTGTACAACCTAAGAGGGGGTATTGATTAATATTTATTAATTCAGGTACGACTTCAGAAAGTCGCAGGTGCGGTCCTAAGGGAGGTTATTCTTATGGCAAAGTATATCCAACAAATCGTTTGCCTTACGAGGCCGCGCCTTTAGGGGCTTTTCCCAAAGGAGGGAGTATACGCCTGGCGCGAGATCGTCCTGGATCTAGCGGATTAAGCCGCATTGAGCCACTCCTGGCCAGTCCCATCGCTACTCGTAAATCTGGTGCTCAACGCTTATTATAGTATCTTATTAAAGTATGTGTGATATTAGACAAATTATTAGAAAGTAAGAAAATTGTACCTGCTGGTTAATAGGCTACTAATCAGTTAATTACCTGTCCTATATGCAAATAAAACCCAAATCAAACGAGGCTTAAAAATCCATACTAATATTTGAAATTTAAAGTAACTCTGTCTGTTTGTCTTTCTGTTTATTAGGCTTTCACAACTAAACCGGTTTGGCAAAGAGATAGATCTTAGGTCGGAAAAGGATATGGGCTATATGGATATAGGCGATAATTATCAAATACGCGGGTGCAGCCGCGGACATAAATTAGTAAAGTGTAACTTAGTAGAAGGTCAAAAATAATTGAGCAGCTCATAATAAAGGTATTCCTAATAATATTAACTGTAGTTAACCTTTAAAAGAAAAGGAAACAGTAATATATGAATTAACCGAGGTGATTAATTAACAAAAAGTGTGATATCTACTCTTCAATGGATCATCTTTATTTCAGGGTTCCTTATATCATGTGAAGAAATTGAATAAATTTTTGGAATAGATTTTAAATACAATAGCCCTGACACTTGCATCCCTGAAACTAAATATCCCTGACACTTGCACCATATAAAAGTTTGATTTTAGCATCTGGTCAAGCTTGCCATGTCGTAAAGTACATGAAAATCACACCAATCGTAGTTTTTAAATTAATAATTATATTCCTACATTAACTTACAAAAAGTCAAGTTTCATACAAAAAAAAACACATCGTGCAGTCAATTTATTTTAGAGCATCCTCAAACAGACATCCACCATTTTGAACTGAAAGTTTGAAATGAACCATGAAAAGCATTTGGTTTCTTAAATGAAAGAACTATTTCTCAGATGCACATAATAATCTAATCAAGCATTTCAAATCATCCCCAACGGAGGTACACATAAAAGTGTGTGGCTTTGAAAGTTTTACAATATTAAAATTCATAAGCTTAAAGCAGTAATATTCCAGCAAGAAATAGAAGCGTTTAATTCCGTAACCGCCATCCAAATCTGAAATCTAACGAGATAAGAATTTATTACCCTCGTGCCTAAGCGCCAATACTCGCTACACTTGCTATGAATAGTCTTAAAACGTATACAGCTTAGTGTTCAGAATTTGATAGCTTTTACTGTGCGGTTTCAACGTTTTCTATTAAATTTGTCCCTTTTGGCTCACTTTCATTGCAGTGTTTTAGCTGTAGACTATCTAAATCTCTTAATTTAGGTTGTCTGTCCCTTCGTAAAGCTTAATTTGAATTTAGCCGATAGTTCATCAGAAAGGATTCGTCTATAGAGTGACATTATTAGCTAAAAATTTGTTTAGTTCGTTAGTCGAATACGGTTGAGTTGATTTGCCTATCATGACTTCTTTAGTCAGAGGATGAAAATAGGGTTAGTGAAACGCAGCCTCTTCGAAATACTCTGTTGGTGATTGTTTCTAATCACCGAGCGCATCTGGGCTATGAGCGCCAAAAATCCTTAATATTGTTTTTTTTATTTTGATGAGCCCAATGTCACTCTCACGACTAAGACAAATCTATTCACACTACTCACATA
This sequence comes from Hyphantria cunea, assembly GCA_003709505.1. Classification (NCBI taxonomy): domain Eukaryota; kingdom Metazoa; phylum Arthropoda; class Insecta; order Lepidoptera; family Erebidae; genus Hyphantria; species Hyphantria cunea. The sequence goes on from PKRV01001347.1 coordinate 1,116,031, forward strand.
AAAATACGACAAGCCGTGTAGACTCTAGGGCGTGCCAAAGAAATATACATACACACATGTATACATACATACCCTTAAAAAACATAACCCTCCTTCTTTCGCAGTCGGGTAAAAAAACAAGGTCATATGGGCATGTATAGTCGACATAGAAAAAAAACTTAATAAAGTATGTGTGTTGGAAACAGTTAAAACAATACTCATATTTATTTACTTTTTCGCAGAAATACATTCCCATAGAAGGATATAAAGCATTTTCATTTGTATATTTCTTTCAACTGTAACTAAACATACTTTAGAAGGGGCCTTTTGAATACAGAACCCGTCAAAATGATACGTCACACTTGGGCGAGTTTTTTTCGCGAGGGTGCAAAGGGGTGGGGGTGTTACGATAAATCGTGGCGATCCTTAACAAACAATGTTTTTGAGCGATATTAATGGACGAGGGAACTCGACTGTCATCGTCTGTCATTCTTATTCTTTTGACGGTACACAAATAATTTGGAAGATTTTTTTAGGCTCGTCTTACGATATAATTACTGGGCTCTGTTATCAATTCATTTTGTAAAGATTATTTCGAAAAGATTTTGGATAAGCCCAGTTTTTGCTAATACCTAGAGAATAATTTCTTATTTGTAATAATATCTTTAATTGAAGGTATGTATATCTATATAATATGTGTGTATGTGCAAATAATCGGTATAAGGAACGTGCATGACAGCAGTGCCGTGAGGCGACATTTTATCAGTTCTATTTTATCTTTTTTTCGTGAATTATTTGTTTTCACAATTCTTGAAGTTTCGCTACATCTTGGATTTTAGCGTCAGAGATTAGTGTGGGTAAAACTATTTCTAGTAAAAAATGTTTCCCTTAAATTTATTTCCGAAAAGATGTTTACTTTATATCCTTGATTGACCAGCTCTGGTGGTTCTTCCATTATTACTTTATTTGTTGTGGTAACCGACACTTCTGTTGCTGTGCTTTCTGCAGCATTTGTGGTTATACGTCTTATCAGGCGTGTATATACTACTACATGATACATGTGACCTTTTGCTTTCAATATACTTTAGAGAATATCAGGTTCATCTCCGGTGTTGCTTGCGCGTCTCACTTTTTCAACCTTCTGAAATATTCACGACATATTTTGTCGTTGAGATTTGGATGCCATGGTGATTCATCAACACTAAAACAATAGATATTTAATAAATATCCTATAAAATGCAACGCAAATTAAATTTATTTAATTACCATTGTTGTTTAATGTTACGTCCAATTTCACTTTCATTTTCTTTCTACAGCAACTTTATCCATTTAAATCTCTGATCTAATGTCCTGGCCACTTTCCTGGCCTGTCATTGTTGCAGTTTTTAAAATAACAACAGCAACAACCCTTTTTTGAAACAAAATTGTCAAGTGTCACTATGCCCCTAGTGTGGTACATTTCTAACAGCAAGCGCTATAATCGTTTCCTATACCCCACCATACACTTAGCACGATCCTAATAATTTGATTATTTCGTGGAAAAGTCATACTTCATAACATATTTAGTCCTGCTTCTTTAACTGGGGCTCACTTAAAGTGAGGCAACGTTTTTAGGGTTTCGTACTCAAATACATAAACGGGGCTCTATATGTGAAATGAATGGTAAACTAGTCTTATCAGATTTGTTTTGTGGTATAGGGAGCAATTGAACTGACGGTATACTACAAAATAATGCTTGGAATTGGCTGGTACAATATTACATAGTAAGGAAAATACGCTACAGGCTCTTTGCATATTACTATTAACATTAAATAAAGTACTTGAAAAATCTTTTCCATCAAATTATATTAACAAAGAAGAATGAGATTGGTTATTTAAAAATAAATTTCCAACATTACGTCACACTCAATATCCACCAAGCTAAAATGTGCTGTTACTCCACCAAGAGACGGAGAACGCAGTGATTCATTAAGCAAGAAATAGGCCTACAATCGCGCCCCGGGGAGTCATCTCCTTCCCATTAAGCTTGATGGTATAAAATCCTTAGCACAAAGTGTATACTTTGTGCTAAGGATTTTTAAATGTCTAATTGCCTATTTGGGACGCTGAATAAGGATACGAAATGAGTGAAGCGTTTTAGACCAATGCCTTTAGAAATGTATATTTATCGTTCCTGAAATGAAACAACAGCCTTTCACAGTAAACTTCTGGATATAAACCTCTTATTAAAAATGAGGTTTTTGCCTATGTATGTTTACCGAGCGTTTATCGTTACCGAGTTTTGCGAGTGCTAAAGGGTGGGAAGCTGCATGCAGTCCGCATGAAGGGGTGGGGAAAGGGCCAATTACGCTCGAAGAGGGCAGCGAAGGGGATACGGCAGAGAACGCTAGCTCCCAAATCGCCGACAAAGGCTCGCTACGGACACATCTCGGGGCGATGTGACCGCTGCAAATAACCCGAGACAGGAGACACGGCCTCGTTGCGGCCGGGGAGTGTCGTCTAGGGCATGGCGCTTAGTGTCCTGCCTGTCCTTAGTGAGGTAAGGCAGGGGAGGACTCCAGAAGCCGATGATGCATTCCTGGAGCTTCTACCGACTGCCGAGGGATGCTGTCGTGGGGTTTGGAGGGTAGACCAGTTTTCCGGGAGTCAAACCTACGTAATGAAGATAATAAAGGCATGTTAAAATTAATAATTATATTAATTTTGATAGGTAGTGATTATTAAATTCTTAATCTGTTTAAAAAATCTAAGAATCTTCTAATCTAAGAATCTACGATGGTAAAATGTTGTTAGAAAAAGAAGCACGTACACAAAGACGAACGATATTTACGGGTGGCTCGTCAAAGGGACGGGTATAAATATCTTGTAAACAACGCCTTTTAATAAGAGCTGTGGAGTGGGAACCAGCTAAGAAAGAGTTTTAGGCCGATTCAATGTAGCTACCATATCTATGTAACTATTAGAGAACTGATTGTCTGTTCGTTAGAGGTCCTGACTGCTATGACTTAGGTAAGAGTTCGGTTTTTACACTCGACAAAAAATTTTGTGATGTCGACGACAATTTGTTTTGTTCCTAAATGTAAATTATCTTTACAAATAAATAGAATACAAGTTTCTGTTTGCATTTTCACTGAATACTTATGAAAGTAAATACGATACGACACTCATTTCATTTTTTTACTATATGTTATTTGAAAACTAGTTATGATGTACATGAATTACAAAAATCACTATTGTTACAATATTTACATTAAACATTGATGGATTTATTACATTTCTAAGTTCTCCAATTTAATTCATTTCTTTGCGAATTCCAAGTCAGTTTAATTTCTCCTGGGGATAGTAACGGGATCATCGGGGTTCCCACACAGTAGGGGGCCATCTACAAACCGTATGAGACCCGAGATACGTCGAGGTTCCAATGTTTTGCTAGGGTGCACCTGGTTCCTCGGCTTCTAGTATCCGAGACGATGCGTGATGCGTCGTGAGAGTGACGTGCGTTTTAGGCGGTTCGAGTAGACATGCCACCAGGAGGCGGTATCGAGGAGATTTCAGAAAACGAAAAACAATAAAAGTTTAATTTTTCCTGAGACTTCCCGAGTATCATAACTCGGTGTGTTCCTGGGTCACTGCAGTTGATCCTAATGTTCAATAACTATAATGTTTGAGAAAGATTTGTTCCAAAATACTAACCTTGTATAATACTATACCGTATTGTCGAAGATATAATATTTTCCTTTATCGTCACTACAATAGATAATATATTAGATAAAACAGTAACAGTCACATTTTGAATAAATCTTCTTTACAACTTTAACGCAGAACAAAAGCTTTTTTAGTTATTGCAACAGATAATTCTCTGTGTAATCCAATGATAGATAACAAGAACTTTAAATTGGGAATGCATATTTACGCGAATTGCAATCTAATTGCGCTTGGTTGTATGTAAGAAAGTAACAAAAAAAAAGCAAAATACTTCAAATTTTTCTCTATTATATTTTAGGGAATATGTGTTTAGTAAAAAAATAAATTTCCTAAGTGAAAAAATCTAAACAAAAGGATTAAATTTGATTTGATTATCTGATAGCTTTATTGCTCTAATAATAAGACACAAACAGCTCTTGATGTATTCTATCCGTGAAATACAGTTACGAACACCGAAACAATCTCTTACACATCTCCATAACCCAGCTTAAAGCCACCAAATTGCGATTCACTTTACAAATAGTTGGTGGCCACTGACGCATGAAATACGTCTGCAGTACGTTCTCTTACGTTCGATGTCCGGCTGTCGGAGGGTGTCCGGTCAGCTGTTGATAATCTCCTTAGTGTTGACTGCTTTAATTGAATGCTAAGTTACTTAAGCTCAACTGTAGCGGTGGTTTCATTGATCAGTCACAACGAAAAATCCGTAAACACAATAATTAAATTAAATGACAAAGTAATACCAATGAGATTAATCGAGAACTGTAATTGTATGTCAATGTTATTTGTGCTGCTTAATTTGTGTTTACATGTAAACTTCAGAAATTCTATTAAATTCAAATAAATTATTGTCTTAAAAGACTCGTATAAGTGAATGAAACGGTGCAAGTGGAAACCATAAATAAAGTGTTACATGAGCCTGCCAAAGTGACTCTATTCCGGCTGATGAAAAGCGTAAGCAGAATCCAAGAGTGGTGGTCACCATACTCATTGTGGATGTAGCCAATGTGGCATGGCGACCTACGCCGTGGCGGCTGAGTGAGATGCTTGTATATCATTGGACCTACGATCTCCAACGAAACATGACAGCACGAATGCTATCATTTTAGGTTGGTATTCAGTGCGAGAGTGGTACGTTCCATTGGAGCCGGCTCAACCTTGGTGAAGTCTTAACACCTATTTTAAATGATGAACAACAATAATCTAATATTATTTGGTTATCATTACCTTAGTCTACTTTGTTTCTCTTATTAACTATCTTAACAATTTCTATCCAGTACTCCATGAATCTATTTCTTACTGACTATAATTTCACTAAGTTTGTCTAATGTGATTTTAATATTTTAATATATATGATATATATTTAAATATTAAAATCGAGTACAGCACAGTACTCGTAAATAAATAATATTATTTATTTTAGATTGAATTGAATTACATAACAATTAACTTTAGAGAAATTCTGACTCCGTTACCCTAATATAGCACAACTACGTTGATTTTGTATTTGATAGAGTAATTAAGTATAAGAAAAAAATGTTCTGTAAATATATTGTCAACCCTTTCTTTTTTTATAAATATAACCAATAAGATATGAAAAGATTCAGATGGACAACGACTCCAAATTATGTATATATTGGAGGTGTTAGGAACAGGCTCAACACGCTGCGAGGACGGGGGTCTTTAAAAAAATACCGTGGTGAAGTCAACGTGGCTCTACTACCTTGGTTATGATATAACATATCTACCACTAATTAATTGGAATCGATTTACAAACACTATCTGTTCTGCCATAGGAATTATGTTAGAAAACTAACATTAACAAAGTAAAACCCTCATTAAAATGAAGGAAAGGAAGATTCTCATATCTATCAAATATATTTAACAAAAACATTAAAATGAGTAGAAATGTTTCGTAAGAGTGTCACTATAAACACGTGACACACAACGTGACACGTAACTACCTATTCATTTTTCCATGTAAAATAATTTTTCAAAGATAGTTTCAAGTATTTCAGGATTTTGCAACGCTCAACTTGTTAACCAAAATATTCGGTGAAAATTACCTTACAGCGGGAGTGTAGATAACACATGATAGGGAAAAGGAATTAAAATGACGGCCAACCCCTAAAGGGCTCGCTGCCCTTCCTATTATTTTATCCACATTTTACCCTCATTTTTTAGTATGGACGGTTACAATTAGATTTTAAAGTGACAAGATTATAGCGTATTGAACAAGATAAAAATGTTTTTATACCATAAACATTGCAAGTATCAAAGTTATTGCGCTTAATCATTTTTTTATTTTTTCATTGAAATCAATGCAATATGCAACATTGAAAGATAATTAATCTATTTTTTTATAACCTTCCAACTGCTAAACGAATTCACATGGCAGACAGAAAAATGCAAATATCATTGATAAGAAGTTAAATTATGTATCGTAAGACTAAGATGAGATGATAAGTGTGATACTACTGTAACACCAAGAAGCCGTGAATAAATACGTGATATGAAACATCACTGAATAGTCTTTATTACTGTTTTTTCTTGTCCAAAAACAAAACGTGCAGTCAGAGCCGCGTATCTCCTGTATTTAGGCCAGGCCTCAAACTCATATTCTCGCGTAGGAATCGCCGGGTGTACCCGGGACCAGTTTCGGACCTCATTTGGTCGTAATTGATGGCGGCTAATCTTATTTTGCGCGATTTATACGCGACAGGTGCTTCACATTATGCGACATACTTTTATTATATATTAATGTTATGTAATTATACGTATCAAAAATATATTTTTGATACGACAATATTATGTCTAATCTATGATTATTTCTAACTGTGGCTTCAATTTAACGTTCGTAAATTTCGCTTAGTGTCTTAATTGAATAAATGATTTAGAATTTGATTTTGAATTATGTGAAATTTAAAAATACACTTTATATAAAACACTGTTAAAGAACACTTAATGTATAATAAAGGATATATTGAGGAGACTAGTAAAAACTGTAGATAGTAAGGTAAAAATACACTCTATTAAAAATCTCTGTGCATTTTTATCAACTTTAAAAAAAGGAGATTCTCAAATATGTTTTATTGTATGTTGTTGTATTTAATATGAACCGATTTCGTAAATTACTGCTTTCATTTGAAAGGGTTAATTTTTATTCAACCCATTACACCTCTTTAATTTGACTGCACGGTTGGCCTAGTGGTTTAAGTGGTCGCCACACCGCTTCCTACTGCGCCAAGTGTTGTGGTTTCAAATCCTACATGGCACAACACTTTGTATGATCCACAAATTGTTGTTCCGAGTCTGGGTGTACTTTGTGTCCGTTTCATGTATGATTGCAAAGTCCCCCGCGACACAGTAATGTATATTCCTAATGCGGGAGTCGTCTTTTTAAAAAGAAAGAAAAAAAATTAAACGCAAGTAACAAAAACTTAAAAGAATAAGGATTTTTAGATTAAACATTTTCCTAGTCTTTTGCTTAGAATTGGTATATATATTAAACCAAAAGTAGTACTATTGATTACTTACCAAATAAAAGACGCAGCCCTCTTATGAAAAAATATTTACCTGAAATACATAAAAGAGATTTAATTAGGTCGACTGCCTCGTTGGTCTAGCGGTTAGCCAATGCTACTGCTGATCAAGAGGTCTCGGGCTCAATTCCTGAGTCGGATCTGATGTTTGTATTGTCTGCAAATATTTATTTCAAGTTTGGGTTTTTTCTATGTATAATATGTATGTATTTACAAAAAAGTATATATGTATTATCATAAATTGTCTGCATGGTACAAGCATTGCTTAGTTTGGGACTACATGGCGTTGTGTGAATTAAAATGTCCGAAAAAAATGAATAAACGTACATGTATTAATTTCTTCAACTACATGAAAGTAATTTCAAAACTATTTTGAAAATATAAAATACGTTAAACTACATAACTTTTATGACAACATATTTATTCACCATTTGATATTACATTAAAATAATGTGAATTATAATTGTGTATAATTAAAGCCAGTCATATAAAAGCGTCCGTATAATGAGTCTCATAATGTAGCTGCAATTTTATACGGACATCGGATGCTTTAAATGACTGTTATACTTAACTATAATGGACCATTCAAAATTTTGTAACAAACTAACAAAAAATGAATAATTCAGTAATAAAAAGAGTGCTTCATTTTTAGAGTTCCGTACCTCAAAAGGAAAAAACGAAACCCTTATATGATCACTGTGTTGTACGTCTGTCTGTATTTCAAGAGCCTTTTTTTCAGGAACGCGTAAAGGTATCAAGCTTAAATTCATATCAAATACTCTTAAAAATCAAACTTCTGATCCAACGCAATCAAACGATACATCCGTTTCTTCTGCAAATTTTCGACACTCGAAAGGGAATCAAAACCTTCAGGTTTCTCTCTCTGTTCTCGTGAACTCAGAATCTTAAAATTCGATACGAACCAACGTCTTATTAAATTTTTAGTTATATCATAAAATATATTAGACCTAGATGTTTGTGCGGAACCCTCAGTGCGCGAGTCCAACTTGATCGGTTATTTAGATTTCTAACTCTTTTGTTAAAAAAGACAGTTCTCCTAGGAATATGTTCTGTATCGCGAGGAACTTTATGGACGTTCATATATTGGGCACAAAGAAGAATATGACTCAGAATAACAATTTGTGAATCACACAAAAGAGTGTCTCATGTGGAATCCGAACCAATAATACTTAGCTTAGTAGGGAACAGCACAATAAATAGCACAATAACCGGTTCAACCACCACACCATTCGACCAATTACTTTTCTAACAAACATAAAAAAACAAATATTTTCTGCTTTGTAATCTGTGTCCAAAGACTGTAAGAGATCAATAATCGCAAAACCTATCTTCCAACCCAAATAGACCCTTATATGCGTTCCTTCCGGTGCGATATGAAACCCGTTACCACCCAGAGCAAACAATATCCAATACCGCATCATATCTATGACGTCAATCGTATTCCCACGGTGGTGATTCAAACGAAAGGTAAAAATTCTCATATAAATAAAGCCCCGCATTCAACTGTTGGCTTAAGATTTATTTTGCAATATCTATGGATCCAGCGTTACAAGATCTTTAACTAGAAATTGTTTATATAGCGCCCGACGGGGACGACACGACTTTCATACGTCAGTGTATATAAAACGGTGTTCTTAGAACTTGAAAAATGAGTTACTATTATCCTAGTATCTGTTAAAACGACCTCGTTGATTAAATTGTGCTCTTAAAAATCAAATACCGTCACAAAATAAACTGATCTATTAGATAGCACCTCAATAGAAATATATACGAACTTTGGTCTAGACGCAAACGGATCTTTAAGCAAAGGTCTACTTTCGTCAATTACCATAAGATCAAAACAACTAATCATATTTTGTTTATTACTTTACCTTGTTAAATTTGCAAAGTAAAAAAATAATCCCCTTTTTAATACAAATATATTTACCGCGGTTAAATTCTCATAGATATACAAGGTTTTTTTAATTAAATAAGTCACCGACACTTTTATCAATGTCGTGTAATGTAAATAATCTTTTCCTAAATTCAGAAATACGTGGCTTTTATTGGTATATTTTCCTGTCATACTCTGTTTGACTATGTTACAGATACCTTCGGTTATGAAGTCTGACAACCCGATTTTTCATACGAGGATGTAATTTGCGCCTATAATGTTGTTTTGGCTAGCTTTTTTTATGTGCTTAAACTTCTAAGCGTCAAAAAAAAAACAGAAATAAAACTTTGCAGTGAGATTGTTAGAATTAATTTGAATATATTTTTTGTTTCTTTTAATTAGATTTTTAAAATACTTTTTTAGTTTGGTATATATGTATGTATAAATCTATGTAACGGAATCTTTGAATGCAATTTTCACAAACTCTAGAATGTAGATCGAATATGTGTGAAGACTATTGGCCGTAAAACGACGGGTGAGAGCAAAGAGGTGGACATTCGAAAGTTGATAGTGGACGCAGGCTGCTCCAACCGCTCCTTTAAAGCAATTTAGGGAATATATTATTTAGGCAGCGTACCAATTTCTGAGATGCTAACATATATAATTCCAACGTATATTATTGAGATCCATTTTAGTTTGACACGGACGGAATTAGATTATGTAGAAGAATAATGGGGTTACGGACCCTATATAAACCTATATCTAAAGAATAAATTAACAAAACTCTCAGATAGAAAATATGCCAGGAACCAATTTTGCATCCGTCAACTAAAATTGTTCCAATACTGTTATGAAAGGTAGAAGGACCTGGACACAATGGCATCGGTAACTACTCGAACTTTACAAAAGCCGAAATTGCCCCGATATGATTGCTTCAACATTTTTCACTTTACTGAACAAAACGTGCAGTCGATATGAAAAGTTGGTTTCCGATAAAGCGCTCTTGTGAATTCAATTTTAATACAGGCAAATTTGATCAGATGGCCTATTCATTTCAGCGACTATGTCGTTAGTTCAATTTGTTTCGGACTTCGCTTGTTAACGATCTGTGTGGTACAAGTTTGGAACATTGAGACTATTATATCGCAGTATTTAACTGACCAAATCAATTACAAATTAGTAACTGTACCTCATGCTTGATTATGTATTCGATTGTATATTATTTCTGTATATTAATAATTACATCGTTTAGAGAATACGTTAAATTACGTGGTGAAAATTATAGTAATTCAGTATAGAATTTTTTTCATCGTTTCCAAGTTCTCATTCATATTTACTAAATCTTATATTGCGGATATAACATAACATAATTACTACAAATCCATATATTTAATATTCAGCTAAGTGAATAGCCTCAATTATTTAATTTACCTAACTCAGGAATCAAGCTAGCAAAAGCAATCTATTCAATACCTTTTTCAAATCTTAGCTTAAAATATTTACTGTTGTGTGTTTGCGAAATTCATTAAAATGTTCCAAAAAAGACTAACATAATTAAAAAGTATTCATACACCAATTAAAAGAGTTTCCAACTCATTGTCTGTTTTACATCCCCCGCAATAAAAAAGCTCTCGCAAAAAATAAACATATATAGTCATAAATCTACCAAAACAGTGGAAAGTGTTAAAAATGGCAACACCGGGCTCGCTTTTATTCCCATTATTGTTTGATATTCAAATGTGTATATATCCGAGGCTTCCCTTTAATTATTCTAAGAGTGTTTTAAATATTTTATGCGTGTTTTCATGTGAACGGAACAAAACAGCATATCAGATTAGGTATGCTTCGAAGTGAATGCAAAATAATAATTATTATATTATACTGAATCGTATTACTTTGGAGCATTGGTGTATAAATGTTTCTTTTTTTAAAAAGACATTTGTGTATAATTTGGCGCTAGAAATATAACCTGGATCACGGAAGACTTTACGAACATTCATGAAACGGACATAAAGAGCACCCAGACTCAAAACAACAATTTATTGAATCAATATGTGTTGTGGAAATCAAAGTCATTATTACTAGTGCCGTAGGAATGTTTTTTTAATAGCTTTGTATGTAAAACAATTGCTTCTTAAAACAATACGAGTTTGCTATAAATTACCATTGGCTATAAATTGTACGAAAATATAAAATTAAAATATTTTCCTTTATTCAGGTTAATGTGAAATAATAAATGGCTTACTTATTAATCATGACTGTTAAATTTTCAATTTTTTAATTCGTTTCGGAATATTTTTTGTTGCAATTACGTCGTTTCGGTGCGATGACATTTTAATTGCAGAGGATTTTTGCATCGTATATCTACTAACAGGTCTCAATGACACCAATTTCGAAATTCTGTTTTCAACTATCAATTTCGAATAAATGTGATAATTGTGGAGAATTTTGCAATATAAGAGGTTACCCAGCAGGAAAGTCTAGTGACTAATACATCTCACCTGGGTACCAGCAACTCAGAGGTCTTGAGTGAATTACTATCAGGTGATATTTTTTCTTCAAAGCTTGAAAGTCGTACGAATATGATGATCATGTCAAGACACGATATATTTTATATACTTAACCTATCCTATTGCATTTCTATACTATCCACACTTAATATTAGAAATTTTGAAAGCAACTCTGTCTGTTATAAAAGAAAGTGAAAGCTAAAAGCTAAACCACTGCACCAATTTCATTCAAATTTGGTATGGAGATACTTTGATTCTTGAGAAAGGACATAGGCTACTGTTCACAGCAATAGACGCAGACGTAGTCGCGCGCGAAGTCGAAGGTAAAAGCTAGTGACGTTTTAAACGTGTAAATTTTTGAGGATGCACGGATGTATTTTACTGTTCCGAAAAAAACTACTGAACGGATTTAAATGAAACTTTTCAATTATCACTACACATTATAAAATAAAGTCCTGTGCCGTGTCTGTCTGTTCGCGATAAACTCAAAAAATACTGCACGAATTTTCATGCGGTTTTCACAAATAGAGTGATTCCCGAGAAAGGTTTAGTTATATCATTTGTTAAGTTTTAATGTACAGAGGCTAAAATATAAATATTTTGTTGAAGGTGTCGTAAAAGACTAAGCCACCTGAAAACAACAAAACGATGCATAAAATAATATTTTTTTTATATCTGTCGTCTACAAATAAATCACTCATTATATATTTGTCGTTGAATGAGAAGTTTTTAAGTTTAATTTATGTAGATTCGTTTTATTTAGTTTATTCGATTATTTGAAACGTCAAACTATGCATTAGAAACATGGCAGTTTGGGTGGAATCTGTGACGGTGTACATAAAAATAATTAATAAAAAGAAAAACATCGGTGGGTAGTTGGGCAAGACGACCGGTTATAAAAAGGATTGGAATGATTGAACAGGGTCGAGTGAAGTCAAGCACCTTTCGCAGCGATCACCGCGTTTCGCTGTTAACCTAATTACAAGTTATCAAGTGCATCGCGTTATATTGTGTAAAAGTGATTTGTGTTTCTAAATAAATCAACTATAGTATATCTATCAGTGCATTTATTATTAGAACGTGACTACCCGCATAGTAAAATAATGGATCGACCACCGTTAGGTCGTGAGCACTCTCCAACGTATTAAAAAATGGTCAGGCGTTATGCGGTGATTGCAAAGCTGATTAGACCGATACAGTATTAATCCTTATCATTTAAAATCCATTAGAGGTCTTAAACTTTTTATGTACATTTTAATACTCTTATACACCGACTAATTTTAATGAAGATCATAGGAGTTATCGCAAGAAAACTAAGGCCTTAAAGTAAAATTTCAAAGTATGTTCAGGAGATGATATAACCCGAAGTCAGTCATACGATAAAGGCTCAGGTTATTATTTCACAGTGGAACCAACGGACTGCAAAAAATCTAAGCGCAGGAACAAGAAACGGTAGTTAACTCACTTTTTATCATGTATACATCCACTCTTTTCGTAATACGAGTACATTTTATGTTAAAAAATGACCTATCTTACAGATCAGTATGATAATTTTAAAATGGGATCGGGAAATCAGTCTTAATCTTACCTCTTGGAGCCAAGAATTATCCGGAGGTCGTTGAGTGAGGCGCATTTGTCACAACTGTCACTCGCCGTAAGATTGATGAGTCGTCTTACGTTTGTGTTGTACAATTCTTAGCTTTTATACACAAATGTGTTTTTGGCTTGTATTGCGAGAACACAATATAACAAAATATGGAGTGGCCGTACGTTATGAGTTGTATAAAGTTAATCTTCTGTGTGTGTATCTAGAAAGTATGCTTGATTAGTCAAAAAGGGCTGTCTAGATACAGTACACATTAGTATAAATATTGAGATGAATTATACGATACGATAATATACGTTATTCTGTTCAAGAATAAACATTACCAGTACCATTTATATTAGCTAGCAGGAGTTTTATAAAATAACAATTTAGTTCATTTTCGGTTTCGCACAGACACAGCGGTATGTTATTTTTCCGTACCAAAACATAAGCCATTTAAGTTAATTTTTCCCCTACTTGACTTACTACCTGATTCTGAAAACCATGTTAAGATATATTGCATGACTTAGATAAGATCATTGGAATACAGAGTATATTAAAAAATAAGTTTTTTAGCATACTTTGTTTTAGACTATGCAATCACGGATTCACGTAATGTTTTGGTTTCTACCATGATTTAAGTTATGGTGACTTTCACATACAGCGCAATAGAAATATACTACAGCGCTGTCTACCGAAGACACGTGGAACTACAAAGTAATGAAGGACATAAAAACCTATCAATCCTGCATAGCACAATAGAAATTACCACGCGATTTACATATATACAACATCCCAACATGAACCGTTGGACAACAGTGGCCCACCAGGTATGATTACTTCGTCTGTTGTGACACCCGTTTCTGAACAAGGTGAATACAAAATGAATAGATGGATAAAAAGTAAGGAAAATAATAAAAACATACAAAATGTAACAAAGCAAATGTAAATGTAAGCAACACGTCGCAGTCAGTACATGGATGAGTGACCACTGGTGTCATGATACCACGAGCACCCCGTGATTCGGAGGTCGCATTAAGCAGTCGGACGTGGTTATTGTCATAGGACAATAGTTTTAAAGCTTAGTTGGATGCCTTTGGGTGGCTTAATAATGTCCGCCACGTGTATGCCGGTAGTCGCAGTAAATAATTAGCCTTTGTTCTTCCTCGATGCCAAATTTGATTGAAATCCGTGATGCGGCTTAGCCATGATAGTGTAAGAGACTGACAATTGTAAGTATTGTAAGATAAGTTTTGACTAACTCGATACTTATCTTACAATAAGATCAGGGGTATCTTGCAATATTTATTGACTGTTCATAACGACCCTGTAATATACACTGGTAAAATATTCTTAATTTGATTATTTAACTTTTATGTTAACATATTAGAACACGTCATGCTAAACTTTAATATCACACAGCAATCTGAGTGGTATACAAAAATAAATTCAAACAAAACCGAGCTTGAGAGCTTAATAAAACGCCAGACAAAGACGTTTTTATTCCATCTCTGTATGAATAAATTTTAATCGTCGTTGCTTTCAGTACTCCATTATTTATGTGGCTGCCTTAAACAGGAACGGATAAATAATTCATGCCATATCAGACCATGAATGTTCCCGTTGCTCAATGCTGGGCCTCCAACGAGAATTTTGACAAAAGTTTTATGGAAACCTCTGCAATCAGTAATGAATTTATGGTAGTATTTTAGGAGTATATTGTTTGTTGATGTAAAAGAGAACCGATACGATGCACTTCAAAGTAATACTTAAGTCTACATACCTTCTTGATTGTTTCTGTAACTTATAGATGAAAGATTTAATTTACAACTAGTAGTAGGTAAAACTAGATAAGGATCGGGATTAAAACTGCACTAGTTTGAACAGGCCATTACGATATCTAGTACACCCGCCTTTGGCCATTTAACAGACTCTTATGAAGTTCTAATATTAAATTCATTGTCACTAACATCAATCAGCTTACAGGATACAATCCATGTATCAACAACGATACTACATTTTTTTTTTCATATTATATTTAAGCTGCCAAAATGACTCTGCCCTGCCTGATGGAAAGCATGAGCAGAATCCAGTGGTGGTCACCATCCTCAATGCGAAAAAGAACAATGCAGCATGGTGACATACACTATGGCGGCCTGGGGGGAAGGGTATGGTGAGGGGGATAGGAGGCGTTGGATTGGGGTATGGGCCTCTGCCTCTTCACGGGGGTGGTCCGGTCGATGGCGCTGTACGGCGCACCGGTGTGGGCGTCGGCTCTGACCGCCCAGAATAAGGCGCGCCTCTGGCGCCCTCAGAGGGTATTGGCGGTCAGAGCCATACGCGGATACCGCACGGTGTCGACCGGATGCGATGAGGACTCGGCCCAGCACACGCTGGCCGCGTGCCCCGCTTGGGCGCCGCAGCGTCGGGCCCTCACTGCAGTCATCGGAGGAGATCTCTCGCTGCCGGCCGTCGTACGCTCCATGGCCGGCGGCGAGAGCAGTTTTACCGCGGTCGCGACCTTCTGCGAGGAAGTCATCTCGCAGAAGGAGGCGGCGGAGAAGGCCCGAGAGGACGATCTCCACTNAGGAAGTCATCTCGCAGAAGGAGGCGGCGGAGAAGGCCCGAGAGGACGATCTCCACTTGGACCCGATCCGCCGCCGGCGAACCGGGCGGCGGAGGCGTGCCTACCAGCACCTCATGCCGCCCTGAGTGTGGCCGCGGATGGGCGGGACGGGTTTTCCCCCCCATCCGCTTAGAGGCCACCCGCGAGGGGGGTGATGATACGCGTATGCTGTACGTCGCCCACCTGAAGAGTTTTAAAATCGGATGACGGAGCCCGCTTCTGTGCGGGCTGGCGCTGGGAGGGGTCTGGATGGCGTAAGAAAGCGGTTCCCGGATCCCTCCCGTCTCAGGCGCAGAGTGGCACACCGTGGTGGTTTAGTGGGTAGTCTGGCTGGTGTCAGTCAGGAGTCCCACACAAAGCGAACCCCCTGTACCCGCAGGGGGGGAGCGAAGTGCGTAAAGGAATTCCACCACGTCAAAAAAAAAAAAGGGGTATGGGCCTCCGGTATCCTCACTCACTCGATGAAACACAGCGTAAGCGCTGTTTCACACCGGTTTTCTGTGAGGCCGTGGTATCGCTCTGGTCAAGCCGGCCCATTCATGCCGAAGCGTGGCTCTCCCACGGTGTATTTATTTATTATTTACCGTGGGCACACTCAGGACAACGACTAAACACCTGCAAATGTATTAAACGTCCTACCAGCTAACAGATAAATTTTTCAACTTGTCCCCCAACAAATCGTATAGCAAAGAAGCTTCAGATATTACATAAGCAAGTAAAAGCAACATTAAAACGTGCACCTGCAAATAGCACAGACAAACTGTATGCTTGTGGCGGCGTGATTAATAAGCATGCGGCCTACGTTGAGAACCCTCCTAATGTATAGGCGACGGCTGCTATAAAATTGTTGCAGTTGGTTATATTAGTATGAGGAGCTTAGGAAATTTGATAGGAGTGTAATATTCGTCTTTATCGTTACTTTACGTTAAGTGAGTTGAAAGATAAACGGCAACATTAATTATGAAAAGAAATAAAAATTAAACTATAGTAGGTTCTTAAAACCATGATAATTATTGAATAAGATTTTAATTACCTTTTTAATCGTGCAATTAACCACTAAGACTGAATACTATAACACATGTTATTTCAAACATGAAGACAAACATAAGATGCACTTAACGTAGATGCCGTAGATAGGCGTAGATAACGTAGATGACATAGATAACGTAGATAGATTACATGCTTGACTTAACGTAGTCAGTAACTGACAAATTACTACAAATACTGGTTGGTGATAATATTTTTTTGGCATGAATCGTACAAATCCTATGTAATTTTCTGGACTTCTTATAATATATTATACGTAAAACCTTATGATGATTAGTTCAGAAGTTGATAGATGAAAGCAAATCCAACAAAGAAACATCTACTCACATTTCCAGTAATAACATTACCTAAGAAAACGTTACTACTACGCTTACTATCAATCAAATTGTTGCCTACTCAGCCTTTAGAGTTTTAACTAAATACAATGTAAGGTATATTTACAGTCATCTCGAATATTCCAAGACTACAATATTAATCGCCCACGCTTCAATAACCTGAAAGATAATTACGTCTAAGTTTACATTGAATAAATAGAATAACTTTCGTCATAACGACAGAATTGTAACATTTACTGAAATCATTCTTAGTTTATAATTAAATAAATAAGTTAAAGGCAAGCTTCTAGCTCGCCTAACGTTTCTACTGATAATTGTTTGAATAACTTAGTTGTGAGTAAAGTCACGTAAAACTTTCAGTGACGCAGGTGAATAATAAATTCTTAAATTGAATACTCCGGTTTTGTTATATGACTTTGTTATTGGTTTTTGTGAATATTTAAGTGGAACACAATCAGACTGGCTAAGTGGAAATCATTGTCGACAAAGAGTATGTTGAAAATAAATTACACGTATGTGAAAAGGGTAAAACGAAACTTGATTTGAAATTAGATTTTTGGGTTCATTGCTTCAAATGTAGAGGTAATTGAAATAAGTTATTCAAATATGATATCCCTAAGATTATGATTAGTAATAAATAACGTCGGTCTGTATGACACCTGTCAGCAAAACATTAAAACACGTGTCAAGTATTGACAACTGGACACATGTCAACCGAGAGTTGAAATGTGTAACATGAATAATATGATGCTCGGCATATGATTAATTAGGTCGCCCATTACATAGGCATTAATTTCATGTTTTGTAGCTATTTTATACCGGTATTTACCCGTCTACGACCAAGTCAAAAGGAAAAGTAATAGTTTTAGCAGTCTTTGTACATTTTTAAGTTCCACAGTAGCTACCAAAACTACTGAACCGATTTTATTGATTTAGGTGTAAATGGATTCGTAATAGTACGAGAGCTCGTGAAATAATTGTATTAACTAATTAACAATATATGATGGCTTGCCTATCACAAAACTGTCATGACTATATCTATATTAAAATTAAATTAATATTTCATACATTTTTTATCCCTTTCACCTTATTGATAACAACTAAATTTAGTCCCAAATGATAATAGTGTATATAGAGAATATGCTTGAATAGGCATGCTTATTATTTTCTATATAGCTACCTGGTAACAGGTAGGAACAGGTAAATCGAGAAGATAAATACACACCTAATTACTAATATAATTTGATAACAAAATAAGGGTTATTTAATAAGCAATCCAACGGTATAGGCCGGTATAAAAAAACTTATTAAAAATAGTCTTGACAGATTTTCAATAGGAAAACTATCATAGGGGTTATTAACTATCATAACTATCATACAAATCTATATAAATTAATAATATTTAAAAAAAATAGTTCTAACCTGGTGATCAGAAGGGTGTAAGTCAATCTTCAGCGGCTCTCAGACTATAATAATCGCGTCGGGTGACATACGCCATATAAATGTTATAAAAAGTTTTTACGTGTTCTCTTTCTTGTGGTATACATGATAGTACACAAACTTGTACTCTTTGAATGATTTAGTCCCGTTTGTATGTTTTTAGGGTTCATTTCCTCAAAGGAAAATCGGAATCCTTATACGATCACTTTGCTATCCGTATGTCTGTCAATCAAAACCCTTTTTCTCAGGAACGCGTAGAGATACAAGCTGAAATTCATATCAAATACTGAAGTCTTCTGTCCCTTGGAGTGACAAAATCAAACCTAAGCCACTGCAATCAAAGGTACAGCCGTTTATACTACAAATTTTTGACACTAGCAAGGGAATCAAAACCTACAGGGTACTTCCCGTAAACTCAGAACCTTTAAATTTGGTACGAAGCAACGTCTTGTTACACCAAATAATACGGATACTACAGATTTGTACGGAACCCTAGGTGCGCGATTTCAACTCGCTCTTGGCCGCACCTGATAGTTTTGTTTAGTCCACTACTTGACGTAACCTTCCTTTATGAAAGAAAATTTGGCTTACTGTATACCACGCTTCATATAAAAATATTGAAACCGTATCAGCTTGTTCCTTAGACCAAGTTCACCGTGGGAATACACATACATCAACACGAGATATATTCCATCAGCAGGTACGTTCACTAATTATGGTGCACGCAATGTTTCTGCTTTGCCAAATCGTTATGTGTTGCCGTATATTTTTATTTCATTCAATTTGGTGCTAAATATTGCTTGAGACTTCATGTAAAAACAAAAAAACAACAAAACAAAAATCCGGATTTCTCCCGTCTCAGGCGTAGAGTGGCACACCGTGTGGTTATAGTCGGTTCGATTCCGACACACCGCCCGCCGCAAACTCCGGTGGGATGAATGCCCGAGGGGGTTTCCATTCGTAAAAAAATGGGCCTCCTGTATCCAACTGAATCACAGCGCAAGCGGTATTTCACACCGGTGGTTTCCGATCGAGCCTGTCCATTCGTGCCTTAGCGTGACTCTCCTACGGAAATCCAGTTTCAAGTTTATATATGAATTCATTTTCTCGCAGCTTAATTATTTTATTTCAGATTAATCTGTTACGCTAGCTCGTGTAGACAAAAGTAAATATATATAAAGTCATAAATATACTCACGTTAACCTTTTTTTGAGCCTTATTTCGGTGAGGGAGGTGCATAAAAAAAGAAAATGGAAACTCTATTACGTCACTAAGCTATCTAAGTAGGAGGCGTAAACCAAACGATAAAATAAATAACGAATATGCCAACAAAACAAGTCATATCAGGTTGTCACGATTTCACAAAAGCTCTTAATACTGTAGAGATTATGAATCCACTTCAATTTAACATTTTCACACAAGGATTTACAGATTTAGAAATCTGATCTAGGTATTGTAATAGACAAATAAGGTGACATATTATCAAGAGTTATAGTAAAAGTTTATTTATGCTGTCATTAAATAGATTATCTTTTAGCTGGTTAAATATAATTTATCTGAAAGAGACGTTAAATTATCTGCCAGGCAAGCTATCTGGAACTTATCTGTAACCGGTGAAACAGCGCCTAGTAGTATCAAAAATATTTAAAAAAGTAGGCATGTTTTACTTTCTATAATTGTGTACAGCAAACAAGCACATGAATTACCATCGTGTGTATCGTGTATATTCGTTGTTGATAGCTGTAAGGGCAACTGTAAGAGAGCCAGGCTTCAATATATTAAAAAATATGAACTGGAATTGAAGCGCACTTATGTCTCTAGAGTAGAATAAAAAATAAGATATTTATCATCAATTTTAAGCTCAATTCTATAAATGTTGAACGGCAAAGTGTACCTTCGCATATCTAGTCTACAACCTGCTACTGTTCTGTCTAATTTACAACTTGATCTTACCACTTCAATCTATTCTGAACTGAACTAAGATTCCTTAATGTAGTCTATGCTAATTTAACAGTTGCTAGATGTGCGAACAACAAGTTCTAAGTATAGCCGGGACTAAGGTCCACGTGGTTGTAAGTCACTTGTAAAACTAAGTGCACACTCACTAAACATTCAAATAGCAAAGTCATTATTAATAATATCTGATATGGAAAACAAGCATAGGGCCATGGAAATAATATCAAAATAAATATCATTAACATCACCATTGCCTCCATTTTTTTTACTTATTTTTTCACATGAAAATCCGTACGTCTCATGGTATTATGGTAAACAGATGTTGGAATCGAACTAACTAATACCACAAAGTATTTTCCCCAGCTTCTTTGGTACCCACTAAGTTTTATTTCTGGATTATATAGGCGCTCACAAAATATTTCACTCGCTCACTTTTCTTCTTTTAAGTTACCAACTTCCAGATTTTTGTGACTATAGTTATTTAGAAAAAGAGAATAATATATATATAAAATATTATTTTTAACAAAAAACACATTTTCTAATTAAAAAAAAACGACTCTAAAAAAATATCGAACGTAAACTGCCAGCATTAAAATACTCAAACGCGAGAAATACGCAGGCATTAATTTGGCTGGCCTAAATTACAAGTCAAATATTGTCTATACCTAAGTATCCATTAATTTAAATAAAGTATTACTTACCTGAAATCTGTTTGAAGCCGGTGGCAAAAAAGACTACCAAAATTAACAAACCTGTCAACAACATTATAATGTATGAGAAATGTTCAATATTTAGCGTAAGTCAGATACTATTATGTTGTAAGTATGTATGTATATTGTTGGTAAGCCACAATGAAATGAAGGTTCCATTCCATAAACTAGTCACCTAGTTAGTTGATTTTACTTGCCGGTCAGATCACCTACACAAGCTGAAAGATTACAACAAAGGGCTCATTCATGCCTATAATATTTGTAGAATAGTAATCTAACCCCTAACCGTGTTATCTTTCATCATCAGCTCATGAGGGAACTAAAAGGATATAAATTAAGATCTATGCGTACGTACGACAATGAAATCATCATCTAATCCCTAACTGGTATGGAGTTTTATCTTTTATCATCAGCTTACTTAAATAACTTGAAAGAATACAGACAAAGGCAACACATAAACATATGATATTAAAAGAATTATAATAGTAAAAGTATTATTCCATAATTTCGATTTCTCTAGGTACTACCACTGTAATCGGATTCCTTATCATAGGACCCCATGATAAAGAATCTAGGAGAAAACTCTTGGAATATCTCTTTTCCAACAAAAAAGAAATCATCAAATAGGTTCATAAAAGAAGTGGTTATCCGCGAACATTCATAAGAGATTATTTATAGTCAAACGGAAAAACATCCTCCTTTTTTGAAGTCGGTTCAAAAAATAATAAAATTTTCATAGTACTATTGTGTGACGACATCTTAAGGAGGTTCTAAATATACTCCTCAAGTAGAAACGCTAGTTCCGAGGAAGTCTATGAATATTTTAGTTCAACTTCGCATGTCTTGGAACTTCTTAGCTGTAAATTAAAATTCAGTGTTTTAATTAATTTTGCGACTTTCTGTTTCAAATTTCTTTTAAGTGAAAATTACTGTTTAATACAAGTAAAAGTTTTACTCTCAAGATGTAGAAACTTTATACATATTTTATTAGTTAACCGTTAACACAAGTTGAAATATAAATTATGTATTTATTTATCTTTTGTATACCACATATTTAGTTTCCGGAGTGAAACAGCGCTTGCGCTATGTTTCACCAAGTGAGTGAGGATACTGGAGGCCTATATTCCAACCCTTACCCCAATCCCCCTCCTTATCCCCCAAATGCCGGCAACGCACTTGTGACACCTCTGGTGTTGCGGGTGTCTATGGGTGGCGGTAATCGCTTACCATCAGGCGATACGTCTCCTCGTTTGCTCACTATTCCATAAAAAATACAATTTAATAGTACTTTATAAAGCATTTTAAAATTGAAAACATTTTCTCGTTCCTATGTTTTATAAAAATGCCGTAAAGATTGGTTAGTATTCAGTCTTTTTTTAACCTATATTTATACATTAACACATCAATATTCCATTCAATAGAATGGAGTCACGGCGGAACAATTGGAGTACGGTGAACACCCAATATTAATAAAACCTTCCTCATTTCCAATCACACCGCGAATGCGGAAACTTGGGAAAAAAATGAGAAAATGTCGATGACTTCCTTATTTCCCTTCAGCTAAACGGCTTTTAATCCCACCAATCAGTATTCTAAACCTAACCGAGCGCCATATTGAAATGCAAATTTTTTCACAATATTTAAATAGAACCGGGTTAAAATCGATACCCGTTTCGGTGAACTTGCGCCGAATTTATTTGTGAATGAAACTGACCAGTTTTACGATTAGCTACTAATAATATTCATAAAAAAGATAATAATTTATTTCAAATCTGTTTATATTTTAAAGACAATAAATACTACGTATGTATACTGTAAAGAAGGTGCTCAAAGCCCAGTTGCACTCTCTGGTTGCACACTCGGTGATTAGAAACACTCACCGAGGGTAATTAACGATGACGCGGTCAGTTCCTGAATGGATGACTGCTAGCGGCATGATACCATAAGCGTCTCCGTGATTTGGAGGTCACGTTAAGTAGTATTAAAAATGTGTGCGTGTACTAGTGTACACAAGTAAGAAGTGAAACTTCTTTATGGCCTTATTTTTCAAAAAATGATCTACATGCAACTTTTCAGAAATTGGTTAAATAAAGTTAAATTAGTTAAAGTTTAAACAAAAGGATTTTATTATCATAGACATGAATACAAAAATAATACAATTATTTCACTTTACCTTTTTACTACTAAGATTATTACAGCATTTCATTAATTGTAATAGAATTATTACTATCATTGTCATCGTTATTATATATTTTTGTAATTAATGGCTTATGGTAACTGAAATATGAAAAGCGACATGCTATCCCTACTCCGTTGGAGAAAGTACTCTTCGTCTGAACCAACCGTGGTAGGGGCAAGAAAAAGATGGCGCATAACGGATAAATGTGACGCGTAACCGATAAATGTGACGGTTATTTTTTTTCCAACGCCGATAAAGAAGTTTCACTTCAAAAACATCCAACAATAAGATAACGTAGCCGCAGCGTTGTTTTACCGGCCGCCAACCCGCACACGGCCAGTGTGGGGACGTATGGCCTTAGTCTCTCCTGAGAGGGACCCGAGCCCAGCAGTGGGACATTGTGGGTTGTTAATGATGCTGTAGACAGTATGATACATGAGAAATTAAACATTGATAATAGCACAATTCTCAATAGTTTGTTGTTGTTGCTGGTTAAAGTAATACTGATGTTATACAATTTCAACCAACTTTCAAAAAGGGAGACGATTGTCAATCAGTTTGTATTTTCCAGTTTGTGAGTTTCATGATTTGTCTTGTTACTTAAGTACATTAACACAAGCAAAAAAGGAAGGAAGGAATGTTCAAAGATACCTTTCCATACAATATCGCATATACTATATTTTATAGGATAAATAAATCAGTATCGACCCCATATAAATCAAAGCAATAAGATAAGAGTAATATACGTATTACTGGTAACTCTCTAAACCGCACGATACCAATAATCTAACGGAAGGGTTAACACAAGACAGCAGATTATTATCGGCCCCTAATCCTAAACGTTATTGGAGTGAGCTCTTATCACTAGCATCTCCCTGGATTAAACCTGTAGCCGAGTTATCGCATAAATTATTTTATACGAAAATGTTTAAATATTTAATTGGTGTAATAATCTTCTAGTCATGTAGATTCAGAGCGAAAAGGCTGGCTCAACTGTAAGCGTCCTCGATGACGTACGCGAGTGGCGTGAGGCCGCCCATCGAGCCACGATGGCTCATTGGTCTTCGCGGCTGGAGGCTCCATGTGCTGGCTTCGCCACCGTAGAGGCTCTTCAGCCGGTCATCCTCGAGTGGGCAGGGCGGCAGCACGGGACCCTTTCCTTACGACTGACGCAGGTGCTTTTCGGGCACGGTTGCTTCGGGAAGTACCTGCACTCGGTCACGCGTAGGGAATTGAGTCCCGCCTGCTACCACTGCGACTGCAGTGAGGACTCGGCCCAGCACACGCTGGCGGTGTACCCTGCTTGGGCGCCGCAGCGTCGGCCCCTCACTGCAGTCATCGGAGGAGATCTCTCGCTACCGGCCGTCGTACGCTCCATGGTCGGCGGCGAAAGCAGTTTTACCGCGTTACCTTTTGCGAGGAAGTCATCTCGCAGAAGGAGGCGGCGGAGAAGGCCCGGGAGGACGATCTCCACTCGGACCCGATCCGCCGCCGGCGAACCGGGCGGCGGAGGCGCACNAGTTTTACCGCGTTACCTTTTGCGAGGAAGTCATCTCGCAGAAGGAGGCGGCGGAGAAGGCCCGGGAGGACGATCTCCACTCGGACCCGATCCGCCGCCGGCGAACCGGGCGGCGGAGGCGCACCTACCAGCGTCTCATGCCACCCACAGTATGGCCGCGGATGGGCGGGACGGGTTTTCCCCTCCATTCGCTTCACAGGCCAGCCGCGAGGAGGCGACGTTACGCGTGTGCCGTACGCCGCCTAAATCAAGAGTTTTCCATCAGACGAGGGAGCCCACTTCAGTGTGGGCAGGCGCTGGGAGGGGTTCGGATGGCGTAAGAAAGCGGTTTCCGGATCTCTCCCGTCTCAGGTGCAGAGTGGCACACCGTGTTGTTTTAGTCGGTTCGATTCCGACACACCGCCTCGCCGCAAACCCCGGTGGGGTGGAGGCCCGAAAATGACAGAATTCATTTTGGTGATATATATACAATATAGAGCGATAGATCTATAGAGATATTGATTACATCATGTATCTAATCTATAGCTTGCTTAGCATAATGTGGATTCTAGACTGCAGATCGCTTTGATAAACGAAAACAAACGTATATGTAGCATGTTCATTCTCTTGAATAATGAAATAGCTACTTGTAAACTTTATTTTTAATTATTATCATTAGTGATATTATAACTTTGACTTAAATTGGAATTGAGGAGATCATCGAGTGAGTGAAGATACCCATCCCCCAAAAGCCAGCAACACCTTTGGTGTTACGGGTGATCATGGGTAGTGGTAATGGCTTACCATCAGGCTATACGCCTACTTTTTTGCCCCTTATTCCATAAAAGAACATTATTAGAGTGCTAAAGAGAACAATAAGTAAGGAGGTTTTGGATTTATGAAACATGTTTATTTTTAATACATATTACGTACAAATTGAATGATATAAATCCAAAACTTAAACTCTCACAATGAGGCAACGTTAATTTGATATCCCCGCCGGTCCTCACTATTACTGGCTAACTACCTCTATAACTTGCACTGCACTTTGCTCTCTGGGGATGGGGAGCTGAACCATGGAAACAACAGTTTAAATATTCAAAATTACTTAACAATACATACTTTTAAATAACTATTTGTTATTGCAATTAGTATCATTTTGATGCAAATAAAAAGAAATCATTGTAGTTTTCTTTGGAATTTTCAAACAATTATCCACCACCCAACTTACCGTTGGGGGACGTCATTGCCAGTATCTGCCTCGGAGGCGCAGTGGTAGCGTATGCGACTACTGTGCTTGAGGTCCCGGGTACACACAACACCTAAACTCAAAACAACAATTTCTTGATTAGCAAACAGCTGTTGTCCTAAGTGGCTTTCAAGCCAAAATACTGAGCACCGTAAAAAGTAGCGAGGTGATCTCTAATAACACTACGCCATGCAATCAAGCGGCTTACCACTTTTTAGTTGCAGGTAACCGGACAGCTTTATTTCTTTACCATCTAATCATCCACATCGATAATCCATACTAATATTATAAATTCGAAAGTTAGCCTACCTGTATGTTACGCTTTCATGGCTAAACCGCTACACCGACTTAAATGTTTGACTTTATGATAGATTGCTATAATTATTAAGTTTATGATGTTCTCCTAGCCGATTACGGCCATGACGGCCAATCTCAACGGGGACCAGCCAACTACGCAGGAGATAATATAGTGCACAAGTGTGTGCGCAAACACAGGTGCACTCTCTGTTCCCTAACTCTCATAATCCGATGGGACGGTTAACCGACACGATCAGGGAGAGATCAGGCGCAGAACCGACAATTTTACGGGCTTTCCAAGGCACTGAGGTTCAGATCCCAACTTCCAAACTCCTAGCTGCTATTAAGTATTTATATACAATCAGAATAACCCAATGACACTTTTGGTCTGACCCGGGCCTAAAAGGTCTCGGGTTAAGTTTATATTTCGTTACTGTATGTGTTTCTTTCACGTAAAGCAATAGATGTAATATTAGAAATGTAGGTTAGCGTCTCTATCGCATTAGGTCACCCTGTAATGGAGCGTGATGTTAAAAGTAAATAATAAATTGGCTGGTTGATACTTTGGTACTTTTTCCCACGATAACCTATTAACTCTGACAGAGTCATAGACAAAAGCTAGTGTATATATATCATTAACATCATCAACAACCCATAATGTCCTTCTGCTAGGCTCGGGTCTCCCCGTGAAGAGAATTAAGGCCATACGTCCCCAAACTGAAAGAGTGCGGGTTGAGGACTGGCAAGACAACGTTGTGACTACGTAATCTTGCCGTTGAATGTTTTCAAGCCGCCCAAAGGCCTTGTGCTGTTATCCTATGATAACAACCAGGACCAAATGCTTAACGGGACCTCCGAATCACGGAGACGCTCCTGCCACCAGTGGTCACCCATCCAGGCGCCGTCGTTGCGTACCCTCGGTGATTGTTTCTAATCACCGAGTGCAACTGTGCTATGAATGTATATAAAAAATAACATTATCTGCTTTACGATTACTTCTTTAAAGCATTCATTATCTCAATTGAATCGCATAAGTGAAAAATCAAAAAATTTCAAATCGTTGTCCATTACTTAACTAGAGTTACCTACAGTGCCGGCCAGCAGCGTCGGCCGCAAACCAGTCGTAATTACGGTAGTAAGCGGGACAAGGATTGTCTTAAACGCTTTAAGTTCAAATCAATCATATGTCGCAGTCGTATTACACCACAGTTGGCAACGCTGTCATACAATAGGCAGATGTGGGGCCTAGTTTAGTGGAGATAAGATACACTATTCATACTAATATTATCAATTCGAAAGTAACTCTGTCTGTTTGTCATGCTTTAACGGCTAAGCCGCTTCACTGCTTTCAATGTAATTTGGCATGTAGTCACTTTCATTACTGAGGATAGACATAGGCTATTCTTTGCCGTAATAACCGTTGACGGTTATCCTGGCCAAGGATATTCTATGTCTACCCGCGGCTCCTCTCGCCTGCCACAGCTGCGGGTATTATCTAGCAATTTACAGATGAAAAAAAGTTGTAGTTTTGCCGTAAAAGAATAAATTTATTAAATTAGTGTTTAAGTATGTCTTGAAGGCTATGAAGATTAATTCGAGAGCTACTTTAATAACACTTAGAGGTTCGGTCAACTACTTTACTCCAATAAAGTACTAAAAAGTCTTATTAAATATTTTAAATCCAAAAGAATTGTGAATGGATATTGATTTTTACAAAGTGGTTTTTAATTAGCTTCACTCTTCTTCAATATTCATCCTTGGGACACCCTAATTGCCATTGAAAATTGAAAAACTTCACTAATGTGTGCTCTCTTCCCTTACAATTAGCTGAAACATTAGAACTTGTTATACTTTGTATTTATAGAGTTCAGCCACAACTTTAATTTAAAACCAATGTAGATGTGAAAATTCATTTTTTTATTTTTTTTAGTTTTCAATTGAAGACTTGTATTCCTTAAATATATAGTTCTATAACAGGTGTCCGCAATCAAAAAAAGTCTCTATTTACAGTTTTGGTGTGTAACGAGACCATCAAACAATATGTAATTAATTTATAATACAACTTGTACAAAAAAATAGCCAGATAGATATTTTACATACTCCCGAATACATCGTAGATGGCATAACCAGAGGCATAATAAACAGACACATCTTGATTAAAACCCCGCTGACGTAAAAATAGTGTTATTTTGAAAACACTAGCAAATTGGAAGTTTAATATTAACGTAGATGGTATAATAAGATTCATAACAAACGGCTATATCCTGGTTTTAACCCGGCTGACGTAACAACAGTGCCATTTTGAAAAGACGAGCAAATTTGGAGTTCAATATCAAAATAAAAGTAAGACAAGATTCAATAACTGTACCTCCAACTCCAACATCAAGCTCTCTAACAGTAGACATATAAGTAGATGTAAAATCTATCTTGTGAACTAAATGCCGCACACAAAACAAATACCATAAACAAACACTACACGGGAATATTTTTTCTCAAAACAAAGGTGTCAATAATCCCCCCGGCAATAGAGCGTAGAGCGGATATATTTTGTATATTGTTATTTGTTCCAATGCGGATCCAATCTCGGCACAATTGTCTCACTCACAATGTGGCCGGATTAAACTACGAGTTGTTTTTAAAGCTTTTTGTTTTCACAGCATTTAGGAGTAACCTTTTTGCGTTGAAATATTGACAATGGACTTGGAATAACTTTGCCGAACATTTTGGTATTAAATTGGTTAATTTTGGACAATTTATTTGTGAATTACAATTGGCGGATCTCGAAACCAAGTTTTAGGATTATAATCCTTATGAACCGTGAATTTGTAGTTTTTAATATTACAGATCCTTTTTTAAAATATTTTTATTAAATTATATTTGTACATAATGAGAATAAATCTTAGTAAATCAATCCTGCAGTGGACTGCGATTGGCTGGTGATGAATTTTATTGGTGACTCTATATTTTGATAAAACAACAAACAACAACCCATAATGTCCCACTGCTGGGCTTGGGTCTCCTCTCAGGAGAGGGTTAAGGCCATACGTCCCAACGCTGGCCAAGTGCGGGTTGGGGACTGGCAAGAATACGTTGTGGCTACGTAAATCTTGCCGATGGATGTTTTTAAGCCGCCCGAAGGCCTCCAACTAAGCTTCACGACTGTTATCTTATGATAACAACAGGGACCGACTGCTTAACGTGACCTCCGAATCACGGAGACGCTCATGGTAACATGCCACCAGCGGTCACCCATCCAGGTACTGACCGCGCCATCGTTGCTTACCCTCGATGATTGTTTCTAATCACTGAGTGCAACTGGGCTATGAGCGCCATATTTTGATAAAATTATATAAACCAGTGATAATAGAATTGATAAATGTTTATGTCAAAATAGAACCATTTTTTTATGTTTTGTAATCAGAACAATTTATTATACATATATATTTATGAGAGAATTATCTTTGATTGGATATGATAATATTTGATATTTATAGAATTATTATTAAAACGATATATTATTACCTTATATTGGTACATCAATTCCTCGTCGATGCAGAATTTAAACGGACACAAAGAATACACAGAATCAAAACAATAATTTTTGAATCACACAAAGTGTTCTCTCGTGTGGGATTCGAACCCACGACATGCAGTACAGTAGAAAGCGGCGTGGCCACCCTTCCAACCACTTCTTTTTTTTTTACATGTGGATACCCCCTCGGGCCTTCACCCCACCGGGGTTTGCGGTGGGGCAGTGGGTCGGAATCGAACCGAATAAAACCACACGGTGTGCCACTCTGCGCCTGAGACGGGAGGGATCCGGGAACCGCTTTCTTACGCCATCCGGAACCGCTCCAACCACTAGGCCAACCGTGCAGTCACCTTTACATCGTCACATCTCTAGTTAAAAGTATTTATTTTTAAAATAAACAGATAAGAATTTTCAATAGAACAGAAAAGTAAATTTAAAAGTAACCAGCATGACTATATAAACAGCGCTAGACATTTTATTCAACTTCAACGATTTCACTTATATCAATCGTTCCAACAATCGATACTCGTATCGGAATAACTCGATCAGAACCATATCAATACATATGGTAATATTCAGCATCGTTCTCAGCACATTTATCACGTCGGAGAACGATCTCTGTGCGAGATCAGTCTGCCGTCCCTTTGTGCATTCGTTGTGAGAAATTCTATAAAATTTTTGTAGTTCCATCCTTAGCTGGAAGTTAAATGTGAGGTGCCTTTTAAAGTTGCAGCTAGAAAAATGTACGTAAAGTGAATGGGATTACTCTTTGTAGATTATACCTTTTGAAGAAGGAACATGGTTTGCTCTACATAATATAAAGCAAAGGACGACACTTGAAATAGAGTCAAATGCTTTAGGATTTTATACTTTATATTCAACTATTTCAAATTTTAGGAGCAAGGAACACGTTTAACCAAGAAAAAAGTTTAAATTCCATACAAATACTACGGCTAAAAGTAATGTTAAAAATTAACACATCTTAGGCATGGCCATTTGACCCTAAATTAGGTAAAATCTGTAATAAAGTGTTTGTATACTTTTCAATTTTTTAATTTTATAGCATAAATAGCTTCGGTTCTTTCTTCTTGCGCCGAGCGGTCAAAACCTGGAACTCAATACCAGCTTACGTGTTTCCCTCCCAATATGATTCTGGATTCTTTAAGCGGGTCGTGAAAAAAGGCCGGCAAAGTGTAGGTCACCATGATGCGTTGTCCTTATTCGCATTGAGGATGATGACCGCCACTCTTGGATTCTGCTTATGCTTTCCATCAAAGTAATGTAGAGTCATTCTGGCAACTTATGTTCGTGCTAATCACAATTGAAACTCGATTTTGTTGATATCTATAAAGTTAAAAAATAGCTTGTGTTGAAATAGTAATGCTGATACTCATAATTGATATAAGAGATCTTTAAGTGAAGACAGATCAATTTATTTCAAAAGAAATTTTAATAACAGCGTGGTGTAAGAAAAAATGATTTAGTCTTAATTTAAATGAACCGCCGCATTATCATCACCATTTCTAGAACAGAGTTTTATTAAAACGGTATTATAAATATTCAAAAGGTCAACTGTATAAAAACACTAAACCTTGAGATGGTCCGGTCCGATTAGGTGCTCTTTGATTTAATTAAAAAGATGTTAAACGAACCAGAGTCTTTTGCAATGAAGCAAAATCAATTGGAAAAGTTCGGTGGACGCCAAAAGACGCCCAAACTTTTTCATTCGCCTTTAAATTGTTGGCGGGAACGCCTCGAAAAATGTAATTAGTTGAGAGCTCTTTGGATATTAGATACAACATTTGAAATTAGAAATATTTAAGGGACTATTTTTTGGAAGCTTATTTAATAAACACACAATTTAGACTGACTTGCATTTTATCGAGTAGCCGGTAACTGGAGGCTAAACTTTTCCTATGCTATGAGACGCTGTAGGATATGGCAATTTTATTTTTGAGTTAAATTTACTTTGATAGGAGTCAATTTCTTAATCTTAAGGCCGTGTTTCCCTTCTAAAGACAATTTGCGATATTGCCTTGCCATGAAAGAGAGAAACCAAACTCTATTTTATTAAATACTTTTTTAAGTCTTAGTAAATTATTAGATAGAATCTGAAAAGATTATGCGAATCATTTTTAGTGAAATTTACGAATCTACTCCTTTATTTTAAGTTTGTAAAACAAAAGCTGCAGTTCTTTTAGTAATATTATATTTTTTTTATTTATTCTCCTGAATTTTGTCAAGTTTCAAAATTATGCTTTTTAATGTACGTAGTTCTTTTACGTTAAAGTCCAGTTAAACTACTGACACTTAGCAACTACTCTAAAGTAATGACGCCATTACCCGACAGTTCTCCACCACACAATATTTTTATCTTTTCAAAGGTAACCTATTTCTCTGACGGACAATCGATAACGCACAATGCTCGATTGTCAGAGTCGAGTCGAATAATCGAGAGATCGAGCGCGCCTTTGTAGCCCGGGAACTCGTTAGGGCCGGTTTTATCCTCGTATTCTTATCCGCTGGTACTTTAGACATGTATGGATAAGTCTGTTTTTGATTGACACTAAACCCTTCAATAAAGCCGTATCGATCGCCCGGAGGTTGATTACGTGGCGTTTTATTTAATGTTTTGGTACTTCATAGAAATGAGCTTTCGAATATACGCATTATGTAAATAGTTTTACAGAGAAGCTTTCTCTGTTGCTTATATATTTTATGCTTATATATTTTAACACTTCTAACTCACTAACTGTGTATGCACGTACTGTGTGTGATTTGAATAAAAATAATATAAATATAATAAATAATATGTCACGATCATCAATGGACATAGTTGGATAGTAGCAACAGAAGGTTATTAATGTCCAAAGTTTTGACTAATCTGTATTAAAATTGGTAATGATAGTGTAATAATGTAATATGAGTAAACGGGCATATGCATCGCAACACCAGAAGCGTTACAAGTGCATTGCAGCTTCTGGAGAATGGGGAGGGATGGAGTTATTGTTTTCTTGATTATTCTTTTCTGAACTGTCCATCATTGCCCGAATACTTGGTACCACATTTCCGCTTCTTATGTTCCAATCACAACCGAAGTCTTCGGTCAACTAACAACTTGCTTCTTTTATGCCCCTCTCACACCACTAACGTTATCAATAGTTCCTCCTATGTGCAGTCAGCCCTACTGTGGAATGCACTTCCCACCGAAATCCGTCTATATATGTGTATGTATATATATATGTGTATGCATAAATATGTATATATGAGTGTGTAAGTATGTATGTGTATATATATTAGTATGTTTGTGTATATTGTGTATCTATTATATATGTAGTAGTATAATTGTATATGTTTATCTAGTATTTGCATAATTGCTATTAATCCGAATTCAACATTTTGTCCTTGCACCTACCGCATCATATTTCTGCAACACCTGAAAGATGTCTAGTAAATAATCTCTAATGGCAAAAAATAAATAAAAATGTTTGAAAACTTTGAAAATCACACCGATTTAACCGCATCAGCAAAAATGGTAAATGTCAGCATGTGTCTGATATCTCTAATGTTAGTTTTATTTTTATACGAGCCACAAAACTTTTATTAAAAAAAAAAATTATGTTGTATATATCAGTTTGTTTTTGAAGTTTTCAAAACTCATGTTTTCTACTGTAAAATCTTGGCCATCCATATGATCTGTTCATCTTATTTATTTGTTTCTGGTGGGCGCACGATCGTTTGAATACATGCTCCTTATTTATCAAAGAAATACGATTTTACCTCGGTGTGTATTTTGAGGATGTCGAATGTCCGAATGCTTTCGGGTAAGTAAATACTACTTATGAAGGTTTTATACCTAGTAATGTATACCTAGTGACTTAATAAAAGGTTGCTTACTTTTGCCAAATTGCTTCTTGGCTAGCTGCTGTCTGAGTATTCAAGAATGGACTTTGAAAATACATTTTTACAGCGTTTTTAATGATAACAAAGTGCTACAAAAACTTTCGCAAAAAAATTGATATCTAAAACAAGTTAAAATAAATAAAGCTATTTAAAATTCGAAATTTATTCAAAAAATCTACGGAATTGTTAAAGAATTTGATATTATTAAAGTAAGATTTCACTTTATTTTTTTTTTAAACTAAAATTGAATATTTAAAGATTATATGTGTTTTAATTCGGCTTGACTCTCTGGCGCTGCGTAGAGATGTGGCTTCGCTGTGCATTTTCAATCACATTTACTACGGGGAGGGTTCCGAGGAATTGTTCGAAATGATTCCTGCCGCCTCTTTCCACCACTGTTCTACGCGACAGCAGTTTCATCCCCATCTTTTAGATGACTAGTAGTCCACAATTGTGCTCTTCTTAAGAAACTTTCTGCCTTGCACAACTAAGCTGGTGGAATTAACTGTCACCGGCGGTATTCCCGGATCAATAGGACCTTCAAACCTTCTCGAAAAAAGCGTACTCCCTCTTAGAGGCCGGCAATGCACTTGTGATGCCTTTGGTGCTGCGGGTGTCAATAGGCGTAGGTAATCGCTTACTGTCAAGCGATACGCCTGCTCGTTTGCCCCTTATTCCATAAAATATATTAATAAAGGTATCAAACTCGTGTTTCTAAAACTTCATTCCACAAAAGACTATTAATATTAAGGGAAGAGAATTCTTTGTACCCCGTTTGAGCAAAATTTCACGAATGAATAACACACGTGAAATTTCAAATTCTTATAAAATACTTTGTATGTGGAATAAGTAAAGAAACTTAAAAATTGCAATAAAATGTTGTTTAAAATGTTGCAGAAGTCCAACATATAAGTTGACCTGTATTAGTACAGAAAATGTATATATGTATTAATCATCGATTTTTTATATTACAAAGGGGGACAAAGTTTAGCAGTGACAGGTTGATGAAGGAAAGAGGAAAAGGAGTAACTGGATAACCTGATCGTTTAGTTCAGCTGACCTATTGATTTCTAATCATTCTTGTCCCACGGTAGTATGTGATTTAGAGCCACAGAAACGGATAGTGTGTAGGAGCTAAAGTGCTCTGAACTGTACTGGGACAGCAGCTACTTGAAAAGAGTTGGAGTACTCATGTAAGTATGTCTTTATTTTGATATTTATATTTATATTGTCTTAGCCCCCATGCCTCTGAGAGCACGTAAAGCCGTCAGTCCTGCATCTGACCTATCCCCGGTCGTGTCAGTTAACCGTCTCATCGGATTATGAGAATAAAGGAACAGATAATACTCCTGTGTTTGTTCAGATACTTATGCATTATCATATCCCCAACGTAGTTAGCTGGTGAGAAGTGGAAGCACTGGGATCATAGCACTATTTAAGCGGCTGATCCATGAGCTCCTTGTCACCAGAATATTTAACATTGTCAATTCACGTCGCAACGACACCTGCCTGTTGAGGATAATACCAGCGATTATACGGATGAATTTTATATGGTATACATGGAAAATAAATCAAAAATAATTGTAGTTATGTACACAACCTCTTGTAAACAGGCTGCCATAATGTGGGTCACCATGCTGCATTGTGGCGTTGTTTGTCATTAGCAATTAGTATGGTAATCAGTCTTGGATTCTGTTTATGGCTTCCATCAATCACTTTGGCATCGACATACATAAAAAGACAACAAATTGAGCAATGAATTTAAAAGCAACTTCACACAGTCAATTTGTCACTTAGTTGAAATTTATATTGAGATTGTTGGGACCTGTACCTTAAGTCTTTCTAACAGCAATTTATAATTAAGTCGCATAAAAAGAGATTTCTGAGACCCATAAACAATTTTACTGCACTCTACCAGTGAAGCAAATAAAATAAAATGGCTTCGCGATCGGCCATATTGGATTTAAGTCCTCGTGGCTTTTACGACTGAACTTGTTACGGTAATATTTTTAACTATTTGTAGCTAGACTCTCGTTGTTAAGGTATGTCAAAATCTGTATTTAGTCCCACAACAGAAACTTAACTACTTTTTACTAAGAATAAAATAAACTTAATTGGAAACTACTGTTAGTATAAAAATAATATATAAATAAATAAATAAAGAATTATTTCGGACATCCAACACGCAACGCCATCTAGTCCCAAACTTAGCAGAACTTGTGTTATGGGTACTAGAAAACTGTGGCTCTTCGACGAGCACTTCCGCCTCTAAATCCCACGGGGATGTAGCGGCTTCGCCACCGTGGAGGCTCTCCAGCCGATCATCTTCGAGTGGGCAGGGCGGCAGCACAGGCCCTTTCCTACCGACTGACGCAAGTGCTTTCCGAGCACGGTTGCTTCGGTAAGTACCTGCACTCGGTCGTGCGGAGGGAATTGAGTCCCGCCTGCCACCACTGCGTTTGCAGTGAGGACTCGGCCCAGCATACACTGACGGTGTGCCCCGCTTGGGCGCCGCAGCGCCGGGCCCTCACTGCAGACATCGGAGGAGATCTCTCGCTGCCGGAGGCCTATGAGCGCCTCATGCCGCCAAGAGTGTGGCCGCGGATGGGCAGGATGGATTTTCTCCTCCATCCGTTTCACAAGCCAGCCACGAGGGGGCGACGTTACGCGTGTGCCGTACGTCGCCTAATTTCAGAGTTTTAACAGCAGACGGTGCCCGCTTCAGTGCGAGCAAGCGCTGGAAGGGGTCCGGATGGCGTAAGAAAACCTTTTTCCGGATCTATCCCGTCTCAGGCGCTGAGTGGCACACCGTGTGGTTTTAGTCGGTTCGATTCCGACACACCGCCCCACCGCAAACCCCGGTGGGGCGAAGGGCCGAGGGGCTTTCCACGAGTTAAAAAAAATGGGTACTAGAAAACATACATAAATAAAATATAATGTATATACATTTTTTTTAATAAAATAACATAAAAATCAGAAAAAATCTGAAACAAATATTTACAGATTTTGTAAACATTATCAATGAATAACTATGTACAAATAACGGCCTCATTGCTAATAACCTATTTCTTCCAGGCAACCTTGCCTAATTTATACAGTTCAAAAGTATTAATTATTGGAGTGGAGTGATAATTTGCTAGGCGGCTGACAGGAGCTGGATGCGAGAAGCCGAGGACCGAACTGAGTTGTATGCAATAGGAGGCCTATGTCCAGCAGTGGACTGCTTTAGGCTGATGATGATTATGATGATCTCATACACAGTTGTTTGATTTTTTGCTAACCTATACTATGGCAACCAGATGGCTGATAAACATACATATTTTGTAACTCTCGACGCAAACAGAGGGGTGTTATAAGTTTGAAGTCGATTATGAGTTATAGTCTGTCTGTGCGGGTATGCGTCTGTCTATTACATCAGCCCTCAAAAATATGAACCAATTTCAGGCAGAGCAGTTTTTTTTTCAAATAAAAGCCAGTTTTCTTGCCATAGTTATTAGCTCAACAGTGTATAAGTATCAGTTATTTTTAAAAATAATGTTAGACATTTTTCTCGAATGATTACTCGATTAAGCTACCTAAGCACAGAAGAAATGATCGTACTTATCACCACACAAACATTTGTCTTGGGCGGGAATACTCACGACTTCAGGCTTAGCAGTCTGGGACATACCACTAGACCCAGGTCTGGAAAATATTAAAGCAACTAAAACAATTAAAATATGTTACGTAAACTCGTATATCTTTAAAACGTAAATAAGAATACCTCTTACGACAGTTTTTATTCGATGTCTAAAGTATATAATAGTGTAAAAATAATTACACCTTTATAAACCAGGATCTAATATAGCGTAATAACTGTGTAAAGTGTGTAGAGACCCATGACGGTACTCGTCTCAACAGCCGGACGGGCCCCACAAAAGAGCCCTGCCCGCATTAAAAACGACCCAACGAATATTATTTCAACCCTTGCGGATTATTTAATATTCTCTTAGAAGAACTTCTGAGTATTTTTAATATTACTTTTTGTAGTGCCTTTTTTTTATAATATTTTACTATTATATTTCTATTCTAAGATATAAAATAAATAATATGAATTATATACGGAAAGGATATACAGAAGAAAGGCAAGCTTAACCCGACGTCGCGTTTACATAAAGATTGAAGTAATGATAGTAGAGAAAAATAAAGATATTTACAAACAAACGAATTGTAATAATAAAAGTATTGTGCCATATTGAGATCGAAGACACAAAACTCGACGCATGGAATCTTGCGAGATGGCTGATTACGCCACTGCGCCATTCGTGTAGTCAATCATCCATAAGATCACCTATCTAAAACTATGCCACTTATAAGATAAAAAGCCTGTTGAATCTGAACATCTTACTAAGCTTTGACGAAAATTTAGAAACCTTTTTGTTAGACAACTAATGACGTCCATTTTTAACAGTCTCACTAGATATTTCTATAAGAAATATATATATATATATATATATATAGTTCATATATATATATATTGTTCACGCACGTAGAAAATTCCAGCGAAATGTAAACTATTATACGAAATAAAAAAGCCTCGCAGACTATCGTAATGATCGTAGCAAAAAAAATTACCTACGTGAACCACGTTTATATTTATCTCGTAGGGTGACTACAAATTCTTTAAAGTATAAGATGAGTAACAAAATAAAAGAAAATTTTTCTTAAATATGTTATAAGTCCATATTACAGTTGATGGGCCGCTGTTCTAAAAAGGTTAGTGATCCTAACTCTCAAGCTAGAGTTCCTGTCGAGGATAATTATGGCACGCTGTTGAATATAAGCCAAAAACAAAACCCAATATTGATTTACTTCTAGCTAAGATTGTTGAAAACTTTTAGTTCTGAATAATAATTATATGAAACATTTTTTTACGGTCGTTTGATCTAAGACTAACAGCGCCTGTTTCGCAGCAATCAAATTACAAATAAACATTGTATAATCTTATTTTGTCTTGGATGGTTTCGATACCCACGACAGGCTTAACAGTCTTGGCCACTGTCTAGTGGCCAGTCTTCCTACAAAAGCTTTTACTAAAAAAAAAATATTCGTTCTCGGCTTCCCAGGATTACCTGGTTACCCTTCACGTGTCGTATGAGGAAATAGCAGCAATTCCAGCGGTTACGTGTGTCTTACATCTCGGAGGTATTGCACAGATTTCGCCAGATAGATACGAACAGAAATTGTAAAGGTAATCGCCAGTAACACTGATGATGGGTGATGTGTTTTGTACTTTGTTATACATCTTATTATATGTTATCTTTCTTATAATTATTTTCAAACAGCATTTTATTATGAAATTTCGCTTTCTTATATGTATTCTTTAGTTAAATTAATGTATAAGGATAAAGTGTGTTTGATTGATAATAACTGATATTGCAGTCAAAATACTTGTTCTATGTAAATATTTTTTTGTTTAATACTAATTATTTTTGTTGTATATTCTTAATAAAACTAATTTAAAAATTTTAAGCGTTAATGAGTAAAATACTGGCAAATTTTTGTTATGTACACATTTTTATAAGTAACAGCGCTTAGTTAACAAAAAACTTGATGAAAGATATTAGGTTTAAGACTTCAATTGCAGCAAACTGTAAATGTGTCTACATTTTGTAATTTTACCCAAACAGGACTGAATAAAAATAAAAAAGCTGGCCAAGTGCGAATTAGATTCACACACCGAGAGTTAGGTACAAAGCTATATTTTCACAATTTTTACTTTATCTGTGTTATAAGACGTAGCGTGGTACCAAATTTCAAGATTCTCAGTTCACGGGAAGTACCCTGTAGGTATTAATACCCTTGCGAGTGTCCAAAACATCCAGCATAAACGGCTGTATCTTTTGACTGCGTTGTCTTAGAAGTTTCATTTTTTTTACAGTTCCATGGGAAAGTAATAATACTCAATATTCGATATTAATTCCAGCTTGCTTCTACCACACGTACCTGAGAAAAATGATGTCGATAGACAGATAAACAGACAGTATTTTGCTTTAATGGTACGGGACCCTCAAAACAATCAAAGTCGATTTATAACCAGCTTACTTAGCTTGTTACAT